>APFE031615008.1:0-14017 GCA_000404065.3 Pinus taeda | reverse complement strand
AATAGATATAAGATCACTATCAAATTTACGTTTTTCTCAAATTTAATTGGATATCACGTTTGACATTGAAATCCCTCTCAAAAATACGTTTTCTAATTTTAATTGGATGTCATGCTTTACATTACAGTTGTATACTTATTTGTGAAATAATTATATAAATAAAATACGTCATGTATGACGTCAAATTCGAGACCTACTCCTCTTTCGGCCAATGATTTCCTTTGTCATGTAAGACATGAAATTTCAGACCTGCTACCTCCTTTAAACAAATGTTTTATTTTCGTGATGGGATTGTAAGAATACTTTTCCTATTCTGCGCGGCAAACAGATCCACATTTGAGTTTGTCATTTCATCGCTACTTCCGATTTTGGCTGTGATCAAATTCATAAGCTCCATAAGCATGCCGGTGGCTTCACGTAATGAGCCGTTGTCATATCTATCCCTATAGTCTAATCAGTCAGAGGAGTGGTTGGAATTCAGGTAAAAAAGTTTAAAAATTTTTGTAAAGACAGTGTTCGAATTGTGTTTTTGATGGTGGAATCAGATTCAGCAGCATCAAAAACTTTTAAAAGACTTTAAATTTTGAGGTTTAACAATTATAACTTGTATTTACAAAAATCTTTGCCAAATTTTTTCTAAAATATGACCAGAATTTCAATAACTTTGGGACCAATTCCTCCAGCTAAAACTACGGCCTAGTTAATTTTGCAAATAATAAAATATTATATTCATCTAATATTAATTTATAATTTCATTTTTAAATACGATTAAATTTTAATTAAATTGTGTAGATAGTAATTTTATACATTGTCATATCTATCCCTATAGTCAGCTCATTTGTAAGTAGTAAAATATTATATTCATTTAATATTAATTTATAAAAAGAAATTAAATATGATTAAATTGTAATTAAATTTTATAAATAGTTTAAAAGTCAGATGTAAATAGTTTAAAAAATGCAATTTATAAAAGACGCGTGTTGGGGATTTTTCTGATAAAATCCCAAAAAACAAACAATTCAAGCACACAGAGGCAATGCTCTGTTTCCTGTACTCCAGGATCTTTTGTGCACAGGGAAGCTTTTAATTTTTTTTTAATGAAGAACAGAGTATTACACCACCATAAAAGATTTCTATTCATTAAAATAAAATTACTGAGAACATATTCATCCTCTTTCACTCAGAGGGATTCACCAGACATTACAAAAGAAATTACTCTGTCTCCTTTGAAATTTTACACCACTGTGTGTAAAAATTTCATTTACATTCACTGCTGTGTGAAAACAAAGATTACAAGGATTTACTGTTTTACCTTTTCACTGCTGTGTGAAACAATTCATTGTTTTAATACAAACCTCCCCCTGGTTTTCTTCATTCACATATTCGCCTTCTTCGCTCCTGCACTGCTGTGCGTTTTTACATTTCTTACACTTACAGAATGGTCAACTACAAAATATATTTTTACTTTTTCCGTAAAAACAAAACTTACGCCACACCCGTGAATAATAAAAAAACATTAAAATTTTAAAACAATTACTTATGCCCATGCCTATTTTAATTTAGGCCCATACATGCCGTAACATTAAAATTAAATCTTTTACCTACGACTATGACCAATTCATTAAATGCATTAATTTTAAAACTCGCCGTCAACCAAAATTTATTTTACTCCACGCTAAGCCTTTAATGTTGACCGTATGCAGGTTCAGATGCTCGTCAACCGTTGATTTACCCTCCTCGAATCCAACAACTGAGGTGAATATCGGAAGGCCCTTTTCACCGAACTTTACTCCACTATGCAGCTTTGAAAGATCAACAGTGGATAATGCTAGAGCAGATCAGACGGCGGAGGAGAATATCGGAAGCCACTTTTTAACCGACTTTTACCTTCCGATAAATGTCAGAGGCTGATGTCACGCCTCATCCACGCGTCAACTCCTAATTGTATCGGAGCTCTTGTGTACAGAAACTACCTTCATACAAAAGCGGTGCAATAAAGTTACCGGCGGTTTGTGGTTTTGCTGAGTGATTTTGAGGTGTATTAAATGCTGGCCCGTGCGCGGTTGAAATTACAAATTCAACAACACGTTGGTCAGTTCTTTGAAAAGAAATACTAGAGCTCTTAGAACATAAACAATATAAACAATTTGCGCAGGGTGGCGGCGATCAAAGAGGAGGCGGCACGAAATTCCTAGCACCGTTGTGTCGTCAAAATATTATGCATGTATATATACGCGCTACAGGGACGTACATAAGATTTTGAAAATGGCAAAGTAATGGCTCTCATTACCTAAGCAGTTGTCTATGATGTGACTTTTTGAAAGTTTTTTTGGTGGGTTTTTTTAGTCAAAATCTGGTAGCAATTTATTGGAATCGTAAGTTTGATAGCTAGTTTCTGCACAATCACAGCGTCCCATGGGTTTTTCAGGGTGCTGAATCCAAATCTGTAGTTAAAAAACCATTTTAATTGCAACACATAAAGATTTAACTTCAATTTCTTCTGTAAGATTCTGTCATCGGAATCTCCAAAAAGTCGCATGATAGACAACTCCATCACCTAATGGATCAACATTGATAGTGATAATAAGAACATGCTCAAGCACAAGAGTGTTCAGAGGATGGTATATGCATTAATTATCTCTCGAGGTTTTTTGATGGCGCATTATAAAGTGAGATGTGATTTTTGGATTAAGTTTTCAGAAATGCAAGAGTTTTGAGTACACTGGAATGTCGCAAGTAATGGCTTGGTTTTATAGGGCTTGTAGTACAAACATGAAAGTTGAAGCAATGGCTTTATAGGGCTCAATCTGGGTCGAAAACTTCATGGACATCTTTCACATGTACTTTTTTGGGATTCCTCGACCATTATTGATCATATTCTGGAAAAAAAATAAGATTCTACGTAACACTCTTCAAGATTTGGCTAAAACTCATGGACATCTCTCACATGTATTTTTTTGGGATTCCTCGACCATTATTGATCATTATTGATCATATTCTGGAAAAAAATAAGATTCTACGTAACACTCTTCAAGATTGGCTAAAACATATTGAAAAGCAATGGACCACTTTTCCGGATTCCATTATACAACATATTAGAGGGGACCATAACCAGAATGCAGATCAAATATCAAAAAAGCCTATGAGCCAAACAAAATGTACATCGAGATAAAAATAGATACACTCACCATGATACTAGAAGCTTCCTCATACCAAGGTAATGATCATATACTACAAACACAAAACAATGAAAAATGCTGCCGATAAAGATAAGTATTCATCCATATGTTTTCATTTTATACTTCCTTTTTTTTATATGACATATAAACGAAGGTATATAATGCTTGTGTACAGGTAGATAAGTTGTATACCCTACTTTTTTGTTTACTCATTAGTCCCACGTCGTGTTGATGAACATTTGGAAAAATGCGAACTATCATACATATATGTCAAGTATATATGATGGATACACGCAGTAGATGGCCACAGTTGCCCAATATTCTGAATATTCTGAATTATGTACTGTTTTTTATATAATACAAAACAGTCGGTTTTTCTGACGGAAAAGAATATATATATGCGCATGCAGCGGTGTATTAAAGGCCAAGAGGGTATCCGGCATCTTAAAGGGCTGTCCGGTCATGCTCTTAAAGGTACATTAAATATCGTATAGACTTGGAAATAAGGCTGGCCGTTATAGTTAGGTTGGAGATCACACATTATTGCGTGATTCTGTGTCTATCGCCAACCCTCTGTCTAGGGAGCTTTGAGTGATAATGGTGATTGAATTGCAGGATTCTGCGTGTCCAGTTCATGAATGCCCATACTTTTATTTTAATCTCGCTACTGTTATTCTTCTGGCCGTGGTGACGGCATGGGGTTTCTTATTCCGGGGAAGAAAACAGAAGCTTCCTCCGGGGCCTTTTCAGTGGCCGATTGTTGGAAACCTTCACATGATGGGAAAGCTTCCACACCAAGCAATTACAGCTCTCTCTATGAAACATGGGCCTCTCATGTCTCTCCGCCTCGGCTCCTATCTTACTTTGGTCGTCTCTTCTCCAGATGTGGCCGAGGAGTTACTGAAGATTCATGATCTGGCTTTCTCCAGCAGACCTCCAACCATCGGTACGAAGTACTTGTGGTATAATTCCTCCGACATCACATTTTCTCCCTATGGCCCTTACTGGAGGCAGATGCGTAAAATCTGTGTGTTACAGTTGCTGAGCTCAAGACGCATAGATTCCTTCCGCCACATAAGAGAAGAGGAAGTCTCTGCTATGATTCGCTCTATTGCTAATTCGGATCTTCGTCCTGCGAACATTAGCAGGGCGGTGTCAGCCCTTGGGATTGATATAATCTGCAGGATGGCCTTCGGTAAAAAGTACTGTGACCAAGACCTAATTGGTGGCATTGGGATCAACTCAATGATAAAGGAAACGTTTGTGTTAGCAGGGTCTTTGAACATGGGAGATTTCATACCATACTTGGCATGGATGGATCTGCAAGGTCTCAACCGTCGATTGAAGAACATACACAAGATCCAAGACGACTTGTTAGAGAAGATACTAGAGGAACACGTTTCGCCACCGCAGAATAACCCCAACTACATGCCAGATCTCGTGGATGTTTTGCTTGCGGCCTCTGCGGATGAAGATATGGAGTTCCAAATTACTCGAGACAATATAAAATCTGTCATCTATGTATAGATTCTCCCTGCAATTATTAGATTTCAATGACTTAAATCAAATATGAAACGATGATTATATCTTGACATTTGTTTTGGATTTGTTTTGTTGTTAGGATATCTTGTCCGCTGGTTCGGACACGTCGTCTGGAAGCATAGAGTGGGCAATGTCCGAATTGCTGAGAAACCCTCCAGTTCTGAAGAAGTTTCAGGACGAGCTGGAACGTGTAGTTGGAATTGGGCGTATGGTACATGAATCCGATCTGCGTTGTCTCGTTTATTTACAAGCTGTGGTGAAAGAAACGCTTCGACTCCACCCACCTGCGCCGCTTTCCCTTCCCCACGTATCTATGGAGGATTGCACTGTGTTGGGCTATGAAATTCCTCGGGGGACTCGCCTTTTAGTGAATTTATGGGCAATTGGAAGGAGCCCGAAGTCATGGGGGGAGGATGCTGAATGTTTCCGGCCAGAGAGATTCATGGAGGTAGGGTTCCTGGATGCAAAAGTGCAAAACTTTGAGTGGATTCCATTCGGAGCCGGAAGGAGAGGATGCCCCGGACAGCAATTGGGAACGCTTGTTGTAGAGTTCGCCCTGGCGCAGCTCACTCACTGTTTCAACTGGAGGCTCCTCGATGAGCAAAAAATGGATATGTCTGAAAAGAATAATGGACTTACCATTTCAAGGGCGCATGAACTCTTGGCCTTTCCAACTCCTCGATTTCCGATACTGTAGTTCGTAAGATACATGTGTATCGACTCGTTTATTGTGATCTGGATTGTATTCAACTTAGGAGAGCCTGTGGAAATACAGACCTGTGGTCCTTTTCTTTGGCGTTTGTCGACAACCCTTATCCTCATTGCAGATTCCCTTTACTTAGAGTAAGCGGCTTTGCGTACCCACTTCTCTCAATATTGATATATATAAATTTTATTTAGTTTTTATTTCTCATATTTTATCAAGGTAATTGATAACTTCTGGCCATTTTTATTTTTAGATTTTTAATTAATCCAATTTCAAATTCAAATACCAATTTTAAGATAAAATTTGAAAATGAAAACTAATACTAGATATTTGAAAATGTAAATTATACTAAAAATATATTTTCAGAACATGTAAGACTTCAATTACTTTTTTCTTTGACATATAGAAAATGGGATATGGTTTTTTTTACAGATCTGAGAAATTTTGATTGAAAAAATACTGGTCGAGTATAAAGAAAATTTTAGGATTTAGAATTTATTTTAAGTAATCTTTTTTTTTTAAGTAAATTATTATAGTTTGATTTTTTTTTGTTGTTGTTAAAATTTAAGTTTTTTCTAGGTGCAATTATGAACTAACAAATGACATGATTGATTCAAAATTTAACAAAATGTAATCAACTTAAATAGGGGTTACTAGAATCATTGAGTATTCTAGCCAATAATATTTTTAGGATAAAATGGACTTTAACTAAAACACCAATGTTTTGGATTAGTATTCAAGATATTGAAAGCCTAAGCCTATTGTTGAGAACAAAAATGTACCATGGAATCTTTAGGACATAGGGTTGAGAAAAAGAGAGATGCTTATATAAATATAATACTCAATGTAAGAAGAAACACATAAATGTTGGAAACTAGGTTAGTACAAGAGGTGGAAGAAAAATATCAACTTTTAATGATATTACAAATTTAGGAGAGGGGCATTTTGAGAATAAATGTTTGATAAATTATCTACAATTATTAGGAATATGAAAGGAAACTCATTGAAATAAATAAGTATGGAATGATACTTATGAGGAATATAGAACTTTCTACATTATTTTGTGTGGCATTTCCTAATGATACGGGGAATCTCACTTGTGATATGAGTTTGTATAGATTAAATATTAAACTGATTTTTTATTAAGAAAATGAGAACCTTAACTAGCTTTACAAGAGCAAAGCTACCTCCAAAAATTAGGGAGATAAATAATCTATTGATCTAACAAATTAAGGTTTGAAAACAAAATAAGGAATTTGTTGAGAAAATATCTCAACCATTCCCAATAAAAAAACTCAACTAGCGCCTAATATTAGATAATCAAAAGAGATTCAAAAAATGAATCCACAATGATAATATCCAAATCATAATAATTGGAGATGACAATACATACGCAAATCATAGGGATTAGAATCCTTATCTTTTCTCCTGACCATAGGAGAATTGGTCTGAAATGCTATTAAGGGAGACAGAAAATGTGTTGTTGTATACAATGCTTCTAATGATGATAAGGAATAAAGTGATATATGTTTGATGAAATTGGTGATTCAAAGTCATGGAACCTAAATCCATATATGATTATATGAATTCTCAAAAGAAAATGAAACAAACTGCTAAAATACCACACAAAGTGATGTTATCCAAATGGAAAAACTTTTCGAGTAGAAAATACTTCAACAAAAATCTAGCATGGAGGAGTTGATTCCCTAAGTACTTATAAAAAGAGGACATGCAAACACTGAAGGTATTATTTCATGATTGCGAGAATGCATAATGAAAAGGGAAAAATTACTCTCAAGGATATGTTAGAAAGAATCCAAAAATGTTGGTCGATGATGCCAATTGTGGACATCTTCCAATATGAATGGATTGTGGATTCTTAAAATTAAATGACAATGTTCCTTCCTTCAATTGTAAGATTCTAATATGAAACAATATACTAGTCACAGACCAACTAACCTCTAGGCCAAATACTAGTACCACATAGATTGACTAGGAACCTATTCAAGGCCTAGCATCAATTTGACTATAAATACTAAATAATTGGCCATCCTATGAAAATATTTCCATCTATTGAGACACCTAAGTACTAAACCATAGCGTTCACTAGTTCGCTAGGATGATAGTTTAGATATGGGATGTGTCCAAGTCAATCTTGCATTCTTTATTCACCAACCAATAAATACATATAGCACAATAGTATTTCATCAAGGAACAATTAGAAGAGGAAAACCATATAGCTATATTTTACTACCTACTAGAAAAAGCCTTAGAAGTTTGACTTAGAAATTATTATTACATAATATTGCCACATAGGGCTACAAAATATCAACAAAAGTGTTATTGGAAGTGACAAAAAACAGATTTGTTCTCCATTGATTTTCATGATAATCTTTGAAATTGGTCATCTATTGTATCTTAAATATGACAACTTTAAGTTGAATTGCATCAATTTAGCACAAATTTTAAGAAATTCAGGCTATATACTATCATTTGGGCACCAATGTCGATGAATTCTAGCTATCTTTTGGTAATTTGATATAAATATTAAGAAATTGAATGATTAAATTACCAAGTTGCAAAGTTAGAAATTCATACATAAGTTGTAAGGTTATCAAAGGCCATACAAAGGTTGAATTCAACTCTATGGCCACAAGTTGATATTGAATTTGATTATACAATCATGACCACTTATTTGGATGAATTAGATGTTATATGATTGCAAATTGGCTAGATCGGATTGTTGCATAGCTTTAATTTGGCCAAGGAAGTTAAATTGATACACTATAAATCATGAATCAACTAGAAAAAAAAAAAAAATTCATACATTGTATTGTGATGAATAAAAAAACAAATATTACCTTTTATGACCATGAATCAATTAGTAAAAGTAAAATAATATGTTATATGGTTAAATTAAAATTTCCTACATTACACAAAGGTTATAATACCCTTTTTTTCTTATATGGTTTGTAATTGAACTTGTAAATATGAAAGTTTGCTAGCTAAAGTTGTGGTTTCTTTAGTTAAAGAAAATATGAAACTTGTATTGCACCGTTATGATAAATTCCCTAGGAATTAAATGCAATTATGATGTATATGGAGGATATATGATAAAATCCATTTCTGTGAAAATTATATGTGTACAATAGATGGATTGATCTCTAGTTAGTTGATATGGTCAATATAAGAGCTTAAACGTAGATTTAATATAAGAAAACGAATTCAAACATACATTGGATATATGTTACAAAAAGGACAAAAAATGGAAAAGAAAGGAACCCAAATCCAAGCCTACATAAGAAGAGCCATGGTACTAATGATCTAGGATTTTCTAATAATGTGGAAAATTTGAGTCATATTAAGGTTTATACACATGATATGTCCATAGAAACTCTAGCTAACTTGTTATTAAGTAAATGTAGAAAGGTTTATCAAGAAGTCTAATGGCATGTGGCTCCTCTCCGAGGATAGCCTGTCGAAATAGAAACCAATATCAGGTTGACTCAATGTAGTGTTGAATGGTGTTTTAATTGATGCCCACGTTGATGCTTGAACGCTCTTAATATTTGTCTGGATTGCATTGTTTGAAGCTCCAATGGTAAAGAAGCCCTGAAAGACCTAGAAGCCCCACACTTATTGATGACATTGAGGATGAAGATCACTGGGTTTTCTCCTAAGACCATTATCATTAGATCTCCTTATTGTGTTGATTCTAATGGTATATGAGATGCCTCATAGTTCATCTTGGATAGAGAGTTATGGTAGATCAAAGGTTAAGGCCCCCATCTTGTGGTCATACCCCCAACAAAAAGATGATGTGGCAACTCCTCATTGGATATTTATTTAACTAATGAGCATAGAAGGATTTTCTTGAGTTATTATTGAATTATTATTATTGAAGGATCTTCATGAATTATTATTAAATCAATTTCCCTTTAACTCCTTATCACCTTACAATTTCTCCTTAAATTTTGATGTAATATTATTTTTAATAGTGTGGGTGGCTATCCTCCCAACTTAGTTTAATTTATAATATGGCATCAAAACTCATAATGATTTTTTTTTGTAATGACTAAGTAGTCTATAATACCTACATATCTTATGTAGATTATGCTTATGACATAGATGTGCGCATTATTTTTCAATACTTCATAAATTTTATTATTAATAATAATATATATTTATAATATATTTCATTAATTAGGTATGATTATTAGTGCTATTAGTAAAGTTAAGATATTTTACTATAATATTGCAATGATCATGTACTAATTCTTATCCAAAATAAATTATCTTATAAATATGATAATACTTTTTCCATTTACTAATTTTTGTAAACTATTATAATGGATAAAACCAAACTAAGTTAGCATTCTAATGAAAATGTTTCTAGCGAGAAAAGATTCTTCACAATTTTTTTGGATAAAATATTCTAACTTAATTTAACAATGAATAAAAATACAATCCATGTATACATACGCTCATTAATTCCAACACTCATTTTCAATTATAATTTTCCTATTTAATATTCAATTTATACATCATATATATAATATGAGTTCATTAATAAAATTTAATACTATATATATTATTATATATATATATATATCTATACTATATATATATATATATATATATAATATAATTCAATGTTGTTCGGCAACTTAAATCATGCAGAGAAACAAAAACTAGGAAGCTTTTAGGACTCGCTAGTTCAGGATTTTCATTAAAACTTAATACATCAAACTAGTAAGTTATCCTATTCCATGGGGAAAGATGATATTATGGTATTCTCACCATGTCACTATTGTGATATTTCCATAGCTGAAGGTAATCAAGTTTTTATAGTATTTTGAGAAATATTAATTAAATTAAATTACGGACACTTAAAAAAAATTTGTTCTTAAATATTTTTATTTTTAAAATTGTTAAATTTGGAATTTAATTAATACCTTAATCTTATTAATTTAATAAAATAACTAAAAATAATTGATATCATCAAATATTATAATACAAAATTACACCAATAATGAATTTTAAACATTTATTCCCTTACTTTTATTGGAATGAAAATCCAAAAACAATGGCCAACAGAAAAATACATACGAAGGAATTAATTCAATTAACAGAACAATAAAAATAACTTTAATATAGTAGAATTCTTAGAAGTTTTCATTTAGAAGGCCCACCAGATTCACACATACTATATCGGTATAAGATTGCCAGATTTAGAGTTATAAGAGAATATTTAAACTAGCACGTCTATCTCTAATTTTGAATTACATGTCTCGAAGATTCGCATTTGAAATTTCATGATACCTTGTGGGGATCGAGATTGCATGGAATATTAACTGGGCCCTCCAAATCAATCTAACCACAAAGCAAAAGAATTATTTAACCTAACAAAATTAGATTAGGGTGTTAGATTCAAAAGGTGAATGCTAAATTTTCTATTGCTTTAATCTCTCTCATGCCGAAACTACAAATAAATTAAAACACTAAGAAAATTTATGAAATTAAAATACTAAGAAAATTAATGATATCTTTGTGCACATATTATACTTAAAACAAGGAGTTCCAACAAGGAAAGCAAATACAAATTCAATGAAAAACATCATTACCTCTTATTTGATGATAAGCTTCTTTTATGAGAGAGTTTACCAAAAAAATAACATGATAGATGTTGGTACATAAGTCAAACTTTTTAGGTTAGTTGTTCCACTTGAAGCTATTTTTAAAATGAATAAATTCCTTAGCATTTCTTTGTAAGTTTAGAGTATACATGTTTTAAATAAAACATTTGAAACTATCTTTGACATTTGAGATATGTAATTCTCACCTTCATATGTTTGTATTTCTTTCATTATCTCATGTAGCATCTCTATTAAGCTCATTAGAAAATGTTTTTTTCCTTCTCTAACCCATGTTTTAGGGGAGGAAATTGTGCATATCTAGATGGTGTATATGAGTTCTTACGAGTGACCATCCTCTCCAAGAAATCTCTTTCAATCCCAAGTGTACCTCCAAATCCATCTTGCACTTGTTGGAAAGATGGAGCAGTTGGATGGTCCGACCCCAAAGTGGTTGATGTCAATTTTTTTTTTTAATTCACTTGCAACATATTCCATGCATTTTTCTAAGAAGTGGAGATGTGACTCATCACCAGGTAACTACATAAATGACTCAAAAATATGGTGAATATTTTGTAAGATATTTTCTCGTTTCTGACTTCAATCAACATTAGTCGAAGAATCCATGGAAGCATTAACATTCTCATTTACCTATAAAGCAAAAAACAAATAGTCATAAAAATAATAAAAGAGTGATAAAAAACATAAAGTTCACGAAGTTATGAAATTATTACCATGACATCAACATAAGAATCCATGACAACATTAACATGATCATTTACCTACAAAGAAAAAAAACAAATAGTCATAACAATAATAAAATAGTGATATTAAACATAAAATTTAGGGAGTTATGAAATTATTACCATGACATCAACATCCAAGTTATCCACACTTTCAAAGTCAACATTTTCAAGTATTTGTGAACAAAAAATCATATCTTATTAGATCACAATGACTATTATTTATTATTATTGATCTACATATTCAATCAGAAATACTCAAATCACCTGGTTTTGGGTTGTTGCATTGATTCTTGCTTCTAGATTTTCTTGTTCCAACCTTATTTTTTCCTCATCGTGCTAACCTTGATGACATGTTTTCAAATATATCCATTTTTCACCCAATTACGATCGCACATAACAAAAATTGAACTTGAATGGCATATCATATATCATTTACCCATATCATGTTGGCTTTGCACCCATGCTATTGAAGAATCTAAGTGGTGCAGTGTCACATTACAATCTAGAATAGATTGTTCCCTTAGCCATGACTGAGATTTTATTTTCTCCACCTTATAGTTTCTATGGAAAACATTTTCCTTTGCACATTGACACCACCAATAAAAAATGTGGACGAGTGAACACAAGTGATGCACTAACCAATCCACTCAATGATGTGAAGCTACTCATATTGACTTCAAAAGAACGTGTTTCAAATGTGAATGGCAGGACTCAATAGCTCCATTTGTTTCTTGTCCAGCATGCTTTAAGTGATGATGACATTTTTCCCACATTTATGATTAACACCAAAGAAAGTATGTCAATAGTCAATACAAATATACCAAAAATATGAAAATTAAAGCTACATAAATTAAACCTATTTTGTCCAACCATCGTGCTCAAAAGTAATCAACGAAGGTGGTTTCCTCTTAGAAGTCATTCAGAAATTTTTTGGTCTGCTCAAGTGCAGAACTTGAATTTTTCTGACCATGCATAATGTCACCTAGACGCTTAAACATGGCACATCTTATAGTATCATATTTCACTTTCATTACAATATTTTTTTACCATGCCCTTCTAACATGCCAAATGCATAAGTAAACTTCACATTGAAATATCTCCCTATTGTACATAAATGTCATACAAAGTTATATATATCCTAAATATATATATATAATATATATAGTAATATATTTATATATATATATATAATATATATATAGAGATGAGAGAGAGAAGAGAGAGAGGAAGAAGAGAGAGAGAGAGAGAAGAGTCTACATTATGTATAACATTTTTGTTTTTGGAAATGAAGAAAAAACACACCCATTGATCTATACATGATTGCATGAATCTTAGTAGTTGCATCATCTGCCATGAATGCATTTAACTTCCACTCCAACATACCCATGTGAAATTTAAGAAGTAACATCTCCATCCACTTGGTGATATCAACAATCATAGATCTCGACATGAGAACCCATGCCACTGGAACACCATTATGTTGGGAATCAAATGCCAATAATGAATAAATTTGAAATTGCATAAAAACAAATAAGAAATTAGTTATAACCTTAGATTTTCTTATAAATAAAAAATGATAATAAGAAAATGTGTAACAATATAAAATAAGAAACTAGCTATATCCTTAGATTATCATATAAATAACAATTGATAATAAAATACATAACAATATAAACTTCCTTAAAGTGATTTGTCTGTTGGAAATAATACTGAGAGGGGGGGTGAATCAGTATTATCAAGTCAAATATTCCTTTTCCAAAACAGATGATATATGCTACTTCAGTTAGTTAAACCCGCGTATATATGCAACTATGTAGAAGGAAACTCGCGTATACAAAACATACTTTTAATTTACTTAATCTTTCTAATGATGAATGTTAATCTTTGATGCATAATCAAATAACCAGTAACCAGAGACAGTAAAGCAGAGCAGAAAGACAATCACACACAAGAACACAAGATATAAGGTGGAAACCCAATGTGGGTGAAAACCACCTGCTGCAATTCGTCTCTATCTTCTTTTAAAATTAGAAACTTCTTTTACAATGTACTGGTGCAGTCCTTTACCAGTACGCAGGCTACAACTTGCAGAGAGCTACAACCCTCTCTCATTCTCCAGCTTTTCCTGGAAGGGAGCTACAACCCCCTTAGCTCTTGCACTAGCCAAGATACTAGTACGTAGGTGCTGGCCTACAGAAGGCTGCAACCTTC
>APFE031615007.1:0-12597 GCA_000404065.3 Pinus taeda | reverse complement strand
GATGAATTTGAATTTTTCTTGGTTTTATATATAGTATTAGGTTTTTTCTCATGCTTTCTGTGAATGGTACGGGTGAATTTTATCTTACACCCACTAGGTTATCGATATGTAATTTCAGTAATTTTGATTTCAAAAGATATTTTAAAGAAATGCAATGATTTCATTTGTGTATTCAATAAACACAAGATTTTATGATTGAGTAAAATGTTCGCCATGCGTGGTGAGAGATTCGCCAAAAAATTATTATATATACATATCATATTATTGATAAAATCGCCTTCCATTTTTCCTATATACCATGGAGATTCACCCATTTATTATACATGTAAATTTGGGGGGGTTCTTAAAATTTTCCCTGGACCTGTCCCCTAAAGCTAGAAAGTATGGTTGGATCAAGCGCAGGAGTAGCACAATGGTGCATTATTTTTCAGGTCACATGACAACATGTGACAGATTATTGTCATCTACTATAGAATTTTGTATAGACCCCCTAGCAGTTGCTTTCCAATTTCTACAAATTTTTAGGTCATGATGAGCACCATTGTCGAAGCTATGAATTGATGATGGATAGAACCCCACCATATAGAATGTAGGCAGAGACTCATCCTCAACAAGATTAGGGTGCAACTATGGCACGCAGAGGCTTCCAAAGTTGAGGAAGAGGGGGAGGATGAGGAGCTGGAAGGGTCGTGGTCAAATCATTTGTTACAATTATGGGGAAGCGGGTCATTTTGCACGTGATTGTCAGAATCTAACACACCCTTCTAGTCAATATTGTCAAAAGTTTTACCATGTAATAGAAGATTGCCTAGTGCTTAGCAAAGATGCAAGAAAAGAAGACTCACACCCAGTAGCCTACACAAAACATCCAAATGATGAGATTGGAGCCTTGCGAAGATGGGCCTAGTGTCAATATTGTTACACAAAGCGGTATAGCTATTGGAGAAGATAAGGGGAACCAACCAGAAGTCGATGTATGGGTTCGAAAGGCTATTGATAAGGATACAGGATTTGATGTAAATAAGGTGAAGGAAACGTTTTTGGAAGAAAATAATAGCTTCACGGATGAAGGAGCTTCTACATCAAGGACTCAAAATATGGAAAAGTCTGAAGAAACCAGTACTGCGCAGGAGACAAACCTGTCTTTATTAGCATCATTTTTCAAAACTTGTATGAAACTCCTAAGGGATAAGAAAAAAGTATAAGGACTGCAAGAATTGATAGATAATTTCACTATAAGAGTAATCCTATACTAAAAAAACATGCAATACATAAGGTGGGAAAAAACAAGAAGAGAACTGGTCGCGAAATGAGGTTGACTGCACATATTGGAGAATACGAAATGGACCAGGTAATTCTTGATTTGGGGTCTATTTCAAATGTTCTACCAAAGAAAACTCGGGAAATAATGGGAAGACCAATGCTACAGTGATCAACGATCTAGTTGAGAACAACCAATCAGCAAAATATTATTCCTATGGGGTGCCTACATGGAGTTATTGTAGATATTGAAGGGGCACGCACCATAGTTAACTTTGAATTGATCGAAATAGTGGACGATAGTAACCCATATCTAGCAATGCTTGGAATTGATTGGCCATTTGATATGAACCCAATCATGAACTTGAAGAAGCGTAGCATGACATTTGAAAAGGAATAACTAAGGGTGATTGTGTCATTGGATCTAGCCGAAGGTGCACGGTATATTGAACTAGTCCATGATTATGAGGAAGATGATGACATTGAGCAGATCTATAAGTTCACTGTGTGGGGTAAATATTGGATTAACCCTACGACATATGGGAAAATCACGTGGGAGAAGGAAAGCTCCTGTAATTCAGATTCACATGAGGAGCTCGAACACTGGCAGGACCGATTGCATGAAGTATCCTCATTGCGCTACAACCGGCTTACCAAATAATTACAATGTATATCCACCAAGGTATGAAATTTGCTGTATTATGATGGTTTAGAGGATGTCAATTTATTTCTAGATTAATTTGAAAAGGATGTACCGTAGGCACATTAGTTCCAAGCACTATACATTGCATTGTGATCTACACCTTCCCATTGTTGGGGCACACATAAGAACAATTTTGCATATTGGGAGTATCAAAGAATGATGAAGTTGAGTTTTGAGTATGCTAATACCTGCATTATGGAGAAATACACAGGGAAGGATGATCCACGTGAGCACTTAGCTCATTGGACAAAAGCATGGGGAAAAGAACCACAACTGAAGTGGGTTCATATCTTCTGCCACACTTTCGATACAATCCTGATGAACTGGTATCTGGAAACGGAGATGCGACATAGGACCCCAGAATGGGATGTTTTGAAAGAATTTTTTTTGTTAACTTTTAGCTTTGAAGATGGGTTTGAGTGTATAGATGAAGCATTGTACGCAATCAAAGTGGTTATATTCAAAATTCCTGAAGAACCGATTGAATGGGTAAAACCGTATTAGAGTATGTAGTTGTGCCATGGCTCAAATGCTACAATGTGACCATGGAGGATGGCGAGGAAGATCCCAGGAACATCCACATTCCTGAGTTTGAAGGACAGTGCAAAGTCAAGGGACCTAAGGTAGAAATACCTGATATATCAGAGCCTTTAAAGACCAAGCAAGTGAATATTTGATTGGAAGCGCAGTCGAAGTTCTCAAACATAGGTGACTATTGGGAAGAAGATATAGTAGATAAGGTCACGGAGCTATTGCGAGAATATTGGGACTTTTTTCCCACCAAGTTCTCTGATCTAAATGGGATAGTAGGGGATCTTGGAGTCATGAAGATCACTTTGAAGCCAGATTCAAAGCCAGTGAAACAACACCCCTACTGATTAAATCCTAAGTATATGGAAAAACTACGCAAGGAATTCGATAAAATGCTTAAAGCCAGGATCATTGAACCTATCAAGGAATTGGAATGGGTTAGTCCCATGGTGGTACAAGAAAATAAAACACAAGGTGAGATTTGGATACACATAGAATTAAGAAACTTGAATGACGCATGTGTCCACAATCCACTCCCTACGCCATTCATGGATGAGGTACTGGAGAATGTTGGAGGACATAATCCTATTCATTCACGGATGGATTCTCAGGGTACCATTAGATCAAGATCACATCGGAGGACCAGAGTAAGACCACCTTCATGACCAAATGGGGTTGTTTTCATTATATAGTGATGCCTTTCAGGCTTAAGAATGCACCTGTAATTTTCTCTAGGGTGGTAATTGTGTCTTTCAAGGAATTTATCCATAAATTTTTGGAGGTCTACTTCAATGATTGGACAATGTTTAGGCTAGTAAAATGACATGTTTCTAGTCTACGCTTCATGTTATATAGTTTTCAAAAGCATCAAATAGCCCTTAATTTGAAGAAATGTATATTCTACGTACCCTATGGGATACTCTCAGGCCATGTTGTTTGCAAGCAGGGATTGATAGTAAACCCTACTAAAATTACAATAATCATCAATTTGGAAGCCCCAAAGAATGTTAAACACATGCACACAACATTGGGCCATATAGGATATTATGGAATTTCATCAAAGCATATGCCAAATCACTATGCCCATGGAAAAATTGTTGAAAAAGGATGCGATATTTTGCTGGGATGAAAACTACCAAAAGAGTTTGGTTATTTTGAAGGAGAAAATGGTCACCCCACCCATTTTAGTGTTCCCTGACTGGAATAAGGAGTTTCATGTTCATGTAGATGCTTCCTGCATCGCAATAGGAGTTGTGTTGACCCGACCAAACAAAGGAGATATCGACCATCTAATAGCATTTGCGAGTAGAAATTTGTCTAAGGCGGAAAATAACTATTCAACCATAGAGCGCGAAGGTTTAGAAATGGTGTACGCACTACAGAAATTTGGGCACTATCTATTGGGTATGCACTTCAAGATGTTCACATATTATTCTGCTCTAAAATACTTGGTCAACAAGCCTGTGTTGGGGGGGAAGATTTGTAGATGGTTGCTACTTTTCCAGGAATATGATTTTGAAGTAATTGTGAAGCACATGTGCCTGAATGTTTGTCCAGATCACCTATCGTGAATTGAGAATGGTGATGAGCCTATGAGTCTGGAGGAAGGGTTGATTGATGCACATCTCTTCATTGTTCACGTCGCAAATGATCATTTCAAAGATATAATTCAATTCTTGTCCACGGGCACCACTCCCGAAGGGTATTCAATGCAACAAAAGAACGAATTGGTGGTCGAGGCTGTAGATTTCACTATTATTGCTGGACATATATATAAAATGGGATATAATGAAATACTGCATAGGTATGTTCCAAAGTATGAGTGGAAAATTATCCTTGAAGAAGCGCATGGAGGAATAGTAGGAGGGCATTATGCAGGAAGAGAAACTACGCAGAAGATCCTATGTGTAGGACTTTGGTGTCCGACTATGCATAAGGACTCCAAAATATATTGCAGGGCATGTGATGCCTCCCAAAGGACAAGGAGACCATAGCGAAGAGAAGAATTGCTACTAAATTCGCAAGTGACGTTGCAGGCATTCGATAAGTGGGAAATAAACTTTGTGGGACCAATACAGCCACAAGGGAAGAAGACAGGGGCTAGATATATCATTACCATGAATGAATACTTAACCAGGTGGGCAGAGGTACAACTTGGTGAGCACCAGTATTGCAGCAATAATGCTACAACTCCTGGGTTGCCTACTTTACTCTTATCAACCCGGTATTTCGTGAAAAACTTGGAAGCGATAGTGTTGTATGCACAAGTACTAGTTCTTACTGCAGGTTGTCACTTGGTCAGCCGGTGCAAGATCACTAGGAGCTTAAGCCAAATTCTATGGATTCCAAAAGAAGCTTTATATGTGGTGGAAGTAAAAAGAGATTACTCTATTGATGCTATTCTACTTGCAAAAAGGAACACTGAAATGTAAAGCAAACCAAGGAAATCCTAACTAACCACTAATCCTACTTTTGCAAAAAACACTATGAAAACCATGAAAAGAATGCCATTATCTAATCAAGGAAATAAACAACATCTATCTGAGCTATTTCTAAAAGTAAATGAGCTAAAAACATCTTTTTTGTTTTTTTATGTATTTTTATGTGAATTTGTCATGCATGTAATTTATTTGTTTGTGGATGTAGCAGCGAATAGGTGACAATGTAGGGTGCTTTTGGGACTTGAGAGGATGTAGGATGGTGTGGATGGGTCCTAGGAGGTCTCAGGTGGCCTTTTGGAGGATTTTACCAAACTCAACCTTCAAAAGAAAGCCTACAGGAAAATCTATAGGAAGACATAGTAAATCTACATGAGGAAAAACAACATCCTACAAGAGGCCTACAGGAGGAGGCTGAGAGTAGTTTTCACTATTTTGATGGTGTGAGAGTGGGTGGAAAAGGTGAATGAATGCTAGGATGAAGTGTTAGGGCACCTATAGTCTACCAAGAATCATTAAGAGAGATAAATATGATTGGATTTTCTCCAGGAGAGAGAGGAAAGTCTACGCAAAATGCAGGAACTAAGGCAGATTTGAGGGGAGACTTGGGTGACCTATAGGGCATGGATCAGATAGATGATGGAATGGTTGATAGGCTAGGTAGATGCTAGAAGATATTTTGTGCATAAACAATTGATATTCAATCAATGAGATTAAGCAAGCAAGGAAATATGTGCATCTAAAAAACATAGTTTTACATCAAAGTAAACTATGATCTATGGAAGCAAATGTTGATAACCATTGCATGAAAGAAAATCATGAAAGAAAAATATTTCAAATAAGGAAATGAGCATGATGAAGAAGTTCTAAAGCAAAGAAAACTAAACTATGAACCAATTAGAAAGCTGCAAACACTAGAAGTCCTATGAAGGAGGAAAATCTGTGTTTTTGGGGCAGCAAGAGGGTCTCTACCTCAAATCATTGTCCCAAAGGGAGGAAGAGAGTTGAAGGCACTGCTGCTAGCATTTTGGATCTTTTCTTTATCACTGGTTAACCTACTATTGAAAACAAAAATGGAAGCAAACTACTGAATCATCAAAAACAACCTATTCTTAACCATAAAAGAAATACATCTAACAACAACCTAATCTACAAACTGAAATGAAACATACAAATACAAGAAAATAGGAGCTTGGATGCTTGGATTGGGCCCTAACCCAAGAGCTTTATCCCTTTGAGGTAACTCAATGCTAACTCAAAAATGATTCCATCTTTATTCTCAAAACAACAACAAGGTTACATGAACTGTCAAGATAATAAGCTCGAAGTTGAGCAGAGTTCAAATAAGCAAAACTGTAGCAAAAATTCAACAAAAATTTGACCCTGGTGAGGCCCTAGGCCTCTCTACTTATACAAATGAAGATCCCAACAACTTCCTCAAAATCAGGGAGTCTTGGCTCTCAAAACTCGAGATAAACATCAGTTATCCTCCACTTGCTTGGCTGCTTGCTAATGCATGACTTGGTTGCCTGTACTCTGAGCTGAATGAAGGGGAATTCGATGTGGGGAATAATAAATGAGGGGGATTCCCTCCTATAAGTCCTCTCCTTTGTCCACTTTGAGTTATTTCTGCCATTTGTCCATTGTATCCTTGACTTTGACCACAAAATTCATCAATAATATGCATTAAACACATATTAGACCTCATGGCATCATAACTAACTCATCTCACTCTATAAGCATAAATATAATCAAAAAATCATGTAATAAGCTAAGAGAATGGTTGATTTGACTAGGTTAGGAGGTAAAATGAGCCCATATAACTACCCATATATGAGGCTCATCATCACCCCCTACTGAAAGTGTTGCTCATCCTCTGAGCAACTTAGTCCATCTCCTCATCGTTTATGGCCCTGGTGGCCTCCCTAGCTTCCCATGTTTCTGATGTGGTCTCCTCTTCCTTGTCATAGAATCCTGCCTTCTTGTCTACCTCTTCCCACTGTTGTTTCTCTTCTTCTTCTTTTCTGCCTTCTAGCATTCCTAGCAATAGTGGGGGACTCAATTTGAGGCCAATCCAATTGACCTACAACCTCTACATTGAGCACTTGTACATTGGCACTCTCCTTAATTCCTCTTTCATCTTCATTGGGGAATGATACTCCCTGATCTGCAAACTGTGTGGTAAGGTGTTCCATCTCCTCATACATGCATGCACATAGTCATCCCCAAGTAACCTTTCCATATCCTCAAAATGTGCAATGGCTTGAGCCTGATCATTGATATATCTGGGGGCAATTTGAGGATTATGTGCAAGAAGGTTATGTGTGCTGATGAGTGCCATGGGGTTTGATGGCTTAGCTTTGATCATTAAGGGCTCATTCTATTCCTTTATCATCAACCTTCTTATTTCTGCTGCCCTTAACTCTTCATGGTTCATCCATGAGGCCATAGCCATTAGTTGCAGGTCCCCTAGCCTGGCATTGGGGTCCCACACATTCATGTCTATGAGGGCCATGTTATGTATATAGAATTATGCCATCTTTGCCTTATCTTCTAATGTGCTTTGGTCACATAGGTCCATAAACTACCTATAATCTTGGAAAGTAATTGTGACTCTTTGTGCCAAAGTCTTGATCTGAAATTGCATCCACTGGTCCTTGAGATATAGGCCATAAGCTTTTTCTAGTGTCCTACATTACAATGCCTCCATGGACCAGCTGGCCATGCATGCCAGTTGGGTCTCTTTCTCTTGCAGTTGTCTTCTTAGCAATTCATTTTCAGTTTCAAGGTGACTTCTTGTGATTGCTTCCCTGTGTCTGATAGCACTTAACGCTCTGCCCATTTCTCTGATTTTGTTCTCCATATGGCCAATATCCTTAAATCCTTTGGATTTGGCTATTTGCATCCACCTATGGGTCCTTGTTATTTCTTTCTCCAATTCAAAGAATAGTGGAATTGCAAATTTTTGTGGAATGATTCTTTCCCCCTCAAGAAGATTGTAGTAAGAGCCAAGAATAGGCTGGGGATCAGGTTATTGTACCTCTGTTGCTTCCTCCTTTCCCTGTGGCTATCCTTCTACCCTTTTTTCAATTTTTTTGGTCTCCAGTAGTTTTGACAGGGTCTCCTGTAGAACAGTCTATGCCTCCTATAGAACTGTTTTTGAGCCCTGTAGTTCTACTTTTTCTTTCCATTGTGGGAGATCTAGGAGTCCCCCTTTCATAAGCAATAGGTGCCTTGGAAGGGGATTCTTTTCCTTGGGCAGAGGGTGAATCTTCAATAACGATTGAAACTTTAGAAGAAGGCTGGGTTTTCCCTATTTTGATCCTTCTGCTCTTCCTAGCCCTAAAATACATTGAGGTCTGCCTCTTCCTCTTTTGTTTTGGCTTAATTAATGTGCTGAGCGCAGTGAGAGCAGTTGCTGCCTCTCTTTCTACGGTCTCAGGAGACACTTCTATCTTTTCTCCCCCTTTTCCTCCTTCTGTCTCTGTTTCAATCTCTGTTTGCTCTGTTTTCTCCTTCTCTCTTTTGGTTTCTTTCTTCTTCCCTTCTTGTTCCTCTAAATCACCAGTTTCTTCTCCTTCTCCCCCTTGTTGCTCTTCCTCCTCACTACTAGTATGGCTAATATCATAGGTCAAGGCCTTTGTGTCATCTTCAGCAGTCATGTTTTGGAAAATTTCCCATGCTATGGAGATTGTAAATGTATGGAGGGCTTCTTCCACTAAAATTTTGATTAACCCATGGTGAGCTAGCTGGTCTGGATTTCTTGCTTTTACTTTAGTACTCGAGTCAATGAGGGACTACAGGAGAAAGTAAAGGATGCTGAGCTTCTGAGGGGTTGGAGTGTCCATGCCATACCTTAATTCATGCATGATTCTAAAGTGATAACCATAGACAATGCTATAACTCCCCTCACAGGAAATATACTTGATTATTTGATAGCTAACCTCATCCCAAGGGTATGGTGCCATTCTTATCCTCTACAGGGGTTTCATTGTTTTGGAATAATTTTTTCTTGGCAGCCTGGCCAATTGGTTTTTCACCCTTAATCCAAGGCAACCCAAGAGGAAGGGTGGTGACCCTACTGATAAATTCAGGGGTTATCTCCATGGAAAGGCCCCTAAAGGTGATAGTGGCATGTGTTCTGGAGTGGGGGACCAAAGAGTGGGCAAGTTCTTGAGCAATTTCCTCATCAAACCCTCAGAATTTCTCAAAAAAGTTCATCCAATCGGCTCTTGTGAATATGTCCACTACTTGGGGGTGTGCATGGAGCCTGCAGGAGTTGGAGGGCTCCTTCCTCATAAAACCTCCTATCATTTTGCCTATGCTTCCTTGGAAAACCAACTATCGAAATGGAGAGAACAATTTCTAAATAAAACAGAGAGACAGATAGACTGTGTTTTTTTTTAAGAAATAAGCAACAATTCTTTTTATCAATTTCCTCCACCCAAAAGTTCTATTTACTCCTCAAAACTAAACCACTGCTTACATATTTTGATATTCAATGGAGGTATGCCAAGAACCTACCTCTTCAGCCTGATAATTGCACTAAAAACCATGTTTTCCCTCTCCAAAACAGCTTACTGGCCCTCTTGTAGAACACTACGAGCCCTCCTGTAGGATTCCTGTAGATTCTCTTGTAGAACCTGTAAGTGCTCCTGTAAAACACTGAGAGTAGGTTTAGGGGAGAGATTAGTGAAAAACGATAGGTACAAGACTTGTGGCGGCACGAGAAGGTAGCAGGAGTGGAGTTTCGAGCAAAGAATGAAGGAGAAAGGTGGTGAGAGTGCTTCGTTGAGTATTTATTGATTTTTATGGATATTTCCAGTGATGGAGGGTGAGCTGTCCAAGTGTACGTTGGCCCCATTCAAGCCGTTGGTCCCCACCTACCTTGTCATCATTTCCCTTTCCTCATAATCATCTCTCATGATTACATCGGAGTTCCCATCACCTCCACTATATGTCCTTGACATCTCTCTTGAGTTTAACTAAGTGCACGTGTGGTGACATCTTCGGATGAGTGAAGTCAACTAGATGAAGGTGGCCAAGTTTGTAGGTTTTAACCCCGTACAGAAATTACCTGCATAAAACTTCTAAATCACAGAAAAATAAAAATGCAAGAGCATAACACATAAAACACATATACACAGAGATTTCCCACAGGATCCCAAAACCGGGAGTAGCAGCTTGATTTTTCATTATGTTCCTTTCAGTGTTATAATACATATTTATACATGCCGAAGCATCCAATACCATGGACTGAAAACCATCACGTCCAAAACCATGGACCGAAAACCATAGGTAGGTTCACCCAACCTAATACCCGCCCCCCTCAAACCCCCCGAATAGGGGGGCTTTTGCCCCCCCTGTGACCCCCCTACTACGCAATCGACACAACGAAGAGGGGGCTCCACCCCCCCTCTAACCCCCTGGTTCACTATGTAGGTTAGTCATGGAAAGAATATAACACAACCCAACAATCTCCCACTTATTGTTTTCTTTCCACAGGGGGCCACAGGAGATCTTAGTCATTTCTACAACCCTGAAATGCCCATTATTTCTCTACACCAAGAGAACTTCTCAGAGCTCACAAATTTTGTCAATGCATCTGCATTATTCTTCAAAGTGTCCACCTTTACCAGCAACACCTTTTTGTCTTCTATCATATCCCTCACAAAGTGATACTGAACATCAATGTGCTTTGTCTTTGAATGATAAGCAGGGTTCTTTGCCAAGGAAATTTCACTTTGGCTGTCACAGTCTATCCTTATAGCTCCCTGTACTAACCCCATACTTGAACACAATCTCTGCAACCAAACTACTTCCTTGCTTGCATGAGTGGCTGCCCCATGTATTCTGCCTCTGTAGTTGATAGTGCCACTACAGATTGTTTCTTACTCAACCAACTGACTGCACCTCCAAATAGGTTAAACACATACCCACTTGTAGATCTTCTCTGATCCAGATCTCCAGCCCAGTCTGCATCAACAAAGCCACGAATATCTAACACTTGTCCAATCCTGGTCTTCCTTGGTAGCACAAACCATAATCACTAGTGCCATGCAAATACCTGAAAACCCGCTTCACTATTGTCCAATGCTCCTTCCTTGGTTTTGACATAAACCTGCTCAATACTCCCACTGCATGTGTAATGTCTGGTCTAGTACAGACCATTGCATACATCTAGCTACCGACTGCACTTTCATATGGAACACGGGACATGTCCTCTTCCTCTTCTTGTGTCTTGGGACACTGTTCAGTAGATAACCTCACACCTACAGGAATAGGAACCTTCACCGGTTTACTATCCTGCATATTAAACCTTTGCACTATTGTCTCGACATACTTCCTCTGGTTTAACAGAGCTTCCTCTTTGCCCGATCTCTTTTAATTTCCATGCCCAAAATATAGTTTGCAGCACCGAGATCTTTCATGTCGAATTTGGAGGACAATTGGGTCTCAAATCCTGGATAATTTCTTTGTCATTTCCAACCAGCAACATACATCCACATACAAGACCAGATAAATAACACGGTCACCAATTAATTTAAAATACACACAATGATCTGCGTTGCTTCTGGTGAAGCCAAGTCCCCGTATAAATGTATCAAATTTTGATACCACATCCTTGGTGACTTGTTTTAACCATAACAAAGACTTCTTTACTTGCTACCAGTTTGTTTTCTACCTTCACTGCAAAGCCTTCAGGTTGCTTCATGTAGATTTCCTCTCCCAAATCCCCGTGAAGAAATGTTGTCTTCACATCCATCTGTTCTACCTCAAAATCAAAAGCAGCAGCAACAGATAAAAGTAATCTAATAGAAGTTACTTGGCAACAGGAGAAAAAATATCACCAAAATCAATTCCCGGCACCTGGGAATAACCTTTTCCACCTTCCCTTCTGCATTTGTCTTCTTCTTGAACACCCATTTGCTGCCAATGGGTTTCCTTCCAGCCGGCAACTCCACCAGATCCCACGCCTCATTTTTGTGCAAAGATGCCATTTCATCAACCATGGCCTCTTTCCAGAGTTTTCCATCCTCTGAATCCACTGCTTCCTTCACAGTTCTGGGATCATCATCAGTAACAACAAAGCAAAATTTGAACAGAAATCAGATGGACTATACCTTTCTGGCTGCCTTCTTTCTCGAACTGATCTTCTCACAGCCGGAGTTTGTGGCTCTTCATATTCTGATTCCTCCTCTGCTACAGAGTCTGATTCTTCCTCCTTTAGTTCAAACTCTATCTTCACAGGTTCCTTTGGTTGGACTTCATGTTTAATAACATCTTTCACCTCTCTGAACACCACATCTCGACTGTACACAACCTTCCTTGTTACTGGGTTCCAAAGCTTATAACCCTTTAAACCATCCTTATACCCAATAAAGATGCACTTTTCAGATTTACTATCCAACTTGGTTCGTTTCTCCTTTGGAACATGTACATATGCATCACATCCAAATACCCTCAGATGTGAAAGAGAGGGTTTCTTACCAGTCCATACTTCTTGTGGAGTCTTATCTTCCAACGTTGATGAAGGTGACCTGTTGACCAGGTAACATGCAGTATCCACTGCTCTGCCCAGAATTCCTGTCCTAACCCGGCACCACTGAGCATGCTTCTTGCCCTTTCCATCAACATCTTGTTCATTCTTTCTGCGACTCCATT
>APFE031615004.1:130018-151983 GCA_000404065.3 Pinus taeda | reverse complement strand
TTATCACAAATGTTTTTGTTAATTAATTATTGAAATAAATCATTAAAACCAATAATGTTATAAATATTGGTGAATGCACGACGGATTCAAAGATGACGGTATAATGTCTCATGTCCTTGCTGGATATATGGAATCCACCTTGCGATACGAAATATATATATATATATATATATATAGGTTTTATAATATTGATTGGTTAAATATTTATTTATTTATTTTTGTTTGGTTGTTTTTATTATTGTTGTTGTGATGTTATTGGAAATGGTTTTATTTTATGGTTGTTTATCATGATTTGTTTTGATAGAGTTTGGTGTTGTTTGTGTTTTGGAGGGATTTAGTTAGGGTCTTATGTAGTTGTTATTGTAGATAATGAAGAGTAGTTGATGTTTTGATGTAATTGGTTTTTACAAAGTAATGAAGGTAGTAGTATTGTCAATTTTGTGAGGGTTTGTACTGTTTATTTACTAGGGTTCACATTCTTTGTTGTTGTTGGTCAAACAAAGTTTGGTGTTTTCAGAAAGCTTGAAATTCATTGTTTCTTAGTGTGGTTTGGCCTTTTACTGATTGTTGTGGATGTTGTTGGCAATGGGTTCTACTACAATGTTGTTCATTGTGGCTTAAACTAGTGGAGTTTGGCATTTGATGAAGGCTTGACTCTCCATGTTCTGGTGCCTTTTCCTTTCAATTGTTGTTGTGGATATTGCTTACAATGAGTTTTACATCATTGTTATTCAAGGTCTTCAGGGTATCAAACCTTAGATATGTCAATGCAACTTTTTTCATCCATAGAGCTTGGTATTTTATGTTGGTAACTCCATTGTTAGCAAGGTTTGTGTTGGTGTGACACTGTTGAGTTTCAATGAATTGTAGTTCACAATTGTCTAACAGTGCTAGGTTTTATTCTATGATTTATATGCAGATAGATATTTAGTGTAATAATGCATATGAAAAACACTATTGGGCTTGTTTGGACTTGTGTTGTTAGTCGTTCTTTGAAATGTTGGAAGGAGTAATATCTTCCAAAATGGATGTGCTTTATGGATTGCGATATCTAACAACTTATGTTAGGGAAAGATAATAAATTAGAAATCTAATTGTTGTTACCACTCCCTTCAAGCAATATAGATAGAGAACTATACTCATTCGTTGGATAACAAATTCAAGAAATGTTGAAGACAACTTCACAATGTTTTATAATGAATGTCAATACTAAAAAGAGCTAATTGAAACTACTTGTTCTTTACAATTTAATTGTCCATGGTTTCTTTTGTTGTTGTGACAATAGGCCCTTTAGTATACCAATTCAATGATTCTTGTATGTTTGCAATTACATTTCTCTTCTTAGATATAAGGGTAATTTTTCAATTACTCAAAAGTAATATTCTTTTAAATAAATCTAGGCTTAGTAACTTGATGTAAATTTAGATTTCTATTATAGTTACAGCTTTGTGCCAAAAAAATAGTGTTTCATAAACCCATGGCAATTGTGTTTCTTTCATGGTGTCAAGAAAATCATATTTAGCAATGCTTTTGTGTTAAGCAAATTGAAAATATTAGCATAGATGTTAGCAATGTTTAGTATAATAAAGGATATATTGTTTTCATTGTTTCCTTTATGCAATGCAATAGACTCTCTTTGGATTGCCTTGAAGTCCTTTGGGATAGAAGAATGCCTTCAACCCTTCTTCCTATTTGTCCTTCCTGGACTGAGCTATCAGTAGCCTTCCCTTCACCTTTGCAAACTCAGAAAATAGTCAGTCTGCAAAACAAGCATACAATCGACCTCTTGTTGTTCAAACACCTTTCAAACACGCAGTCTTTGCTTTGTCAATCAAGCATTCTGATATAACCTTCCTTGAAGGTGGGGTTAATCAATCTTAAGCTCGGATACCGCCTAATCTGAAAATGGGGCACTTAGGCTTCTTGTCTAACTTAAGAACCTCTTCCACTTCCAAGGCTTGAATATTCCCAAGTCTATTTGATTAACCAATGCAGAATTAAGAAATGCTTGACAATATAGTGTATGTTGATAATTATTTTTAACTGATTATATGCTTTAAAATATGTTGTTTGTTCTGATATGTGAATGTGTTTAAACTGATATATAAATGCATATAATAGTGATAATGTAGCCGTAAAAACAAACACATAAGACATCAAATTAAGTAGGACATCACCCAGAACTCTTGCGTTACATCTCTGTAAGCTCTAGTCAACTCAACTAGGCTCTCTGGGATTATGGTATGTGTCTTTTTTTACAAGCTCTTGGCTTAACTCCTATTGTTTTACATAGAAACAATGGGTTCAGACACCATTTTATCCCTTGGCTCTTGAAGCTTTGGCTCTTGGCTCTGGCTCTAGCTCTTCATCTCTAGCTTCTTTTTTCCCTCTATCAGTTCACAACCCTCTTGGCTTTTCACTTGGCTTCCAAGTGACTCCCTTGGCTGTCTTTTTGCTTTTGTGCTGCCTCTTTTGCCTTAGCTTCCTGCTTCGACTTTACTTTCAGCAACCAAAAATCAACTACAGCAACCCACAAAAACCCAACAACCATCAATCTTCTATCTCTGTCATTCTGTGGCTTTTTAAACCAAATTGACATTGTTGGTTCATTTCTGCTTCTCGGCTTTCTATATTCTAGCCGCAGTCCGCTTAAATTCCTTCCCTGAGCGTTAGCAATCATTGTTAAACACCCTCAAAGATGGATGTCACCTATACTGTAGTGGAATGGGTCGTCGGCGCTTGAAATGCCTCAATATAGCCATTCTCGGCTTACATAGGAAAACATACCAAACACGGGAAAAACCTGCCAAATCTCTGTTTATCGGACTTCAGAAGTCCTTAATCCTGCCTTATATTTCTATTGGGTCTGCCTAGGAGTCGCTATCGCATGTCGCAAATGGCCTGTCCCTTTGTATTTTAGAAACACATTAAAATACTAAAATCTTGCAAATATGGCCTTGGGCGAATTTGAAATGGCATTTAATAGCCTTAAGGATCCCTTTCAGGTTTGGTTTATCGCATCGGCGCTTTATCCTTTATATTTCGTTTGATAAACGAAATACGCAAATACAAATGGAATTAGTGTTTTCCGGACTTCAAAAGATCTCAGATATCGTTTATCGTCCTGTCGGGTCCGTATATATATATATATATATATATCACAAGTCGCGTATCAAGGGGATCCGGGGTAAGGCATATGGCGTGACTGATGCCAACGCCGATTGCGATCCGCCGATATATCACAAGTCGCGTAGCAAGGGGATCCGGGGTAAGGCATATGGTGTGACTGATGCCAACGCCGATTGCGATCTGCCGATATCGGTGATCGGCGTATCGCTCAACCAATCCCATCACATGTTATGCCTATGATTACCTTCAATAGCCACCGCCGATTGTGATTGCCGATTAGATCTGGACCATTGATTGGCCAGATCTAATGGCTCTTGTTTATTGTTGACTTAAGCCTCCAACAAGCCTTATTTCTTTAGATTTTGCCTCTTTCCCAAGGAATAAAGGGAAAATTCTTTTTATGATAACTTCTTCATGTGAAGTCGGTTTTCGCCCATTCAAGTTGCATTAGATTCAGAATGAGGAGATCTTTGCAATGAGACTATTTCCAAGAGCAGCCCACGATTTTCATTTTCCTCTGATTTACAAAGGATTTGTGCCATTTGGCACTTTTTACCTCTTATATGAAGTCTTTTAGACTTAGAGGTTTGTCTAAGATCCATTTTTGGATCACACCTTCCCACTAAGAGTACTTTTGGTCTCCAAAAGACTGATGTACTAATCTGAATAGTAAATGAGAGTGACTCACCCTCTTCTTTCAGCCTCCCTACACTTGCCTTGTGCATAGTGCCTCTGAACCAAAGTTTCTGACCACTTCCCTTCTTGGATGGGCTGGTCTTCCTGGGAAGACCTGTCTTCTTGGGAAGACCTGTCTTCCTCTTTTCCTTCCTAGAAGATTATGGATGTGAAGCCCATCTCCATTGTTGCCATCATGAAGATCCAGAAGGAGGAACCCGAAGATCTAGAGGAAGAGGAGTGTCTCTTCCACTCCCATATGTGGGTAAAGGGTTCCCTACTATAGTTCATTATCGACAGTGGGAGCCAAAAGAACCTCTTTTCGAAAGAGGTCATGAAGCGGATGGGCTTACCGACCATGGCACACCCACAACCATACACCATCGGGTGGCTTCACCAAGGATGGGATCTTCGTGTGAGCCAGCAGTGCCGCCTTCCATATAGCATCAAGCCCTTCACGGATGAGGTATTATGTGACGTTGCTCCCTTAATGTTTGTGATGTATTATTAGGTCAACCATACTTGTGGAAGTGACAGGTTGTGTATGAGTTAAGGCCTCGTGCTATTATTGTTACTTTGGGAAATAAGTTGTATAGGATACCAGAGGTAGCACTGCCTACCGCCATCTCTTTAATTACTGCAAAACAATGTAGTAAGCTCATTTCCAAAACCAGGAAATTTGTTTTCCTTATGATACTCCCTCAAAGAAAGAAGAAGACGGTGGCCATGACCTCTAAATAGGGCCCCTCCGCACGAGAACAACAGATGGAAAAGTTCGTGGAGGAGTATGTGGACATCTTCACCTCCCCTGCAAGGGTGCCTATGCACTATCAAGTCAAGCACTCCATCGATCTGACCCCAGGTGTGTCGTTTCCCAATGGACCAATCTATCAACATTATGTTTTGGAGAACGATGAAATCAAGAGGCAGATTCAGGAGCTACTACAGAAAGGTCACCTCTGGCTGAGTTCAGCACCCTGTGGGAACTTGGTCGTGTTATAGAAGAAGGATGGGACTTGCAGAATTTGTATTGACTATCGGGCATTGAACAAGATCACTATCCAGAATAGGTACCCGATCTCACGAATTGATGACCTTCTGGACCAACTCAAGGAGGAAAATATTTCAGCAAGATCGACTTGAAGTCTGAATATCACTAGGTACCAATCAAACCCTCCAATGTGTGGAAGACTGCCTTCAAAGCCAAGGAGGGCCTTTCCGAATGGTTGGTTATGCCTTTCGGGTTGACGAATGCTCCTGTATTTTTCATGACGCTAATGGATGACATCTTGCAACCATTCACCAACTCATTTGTAGTGTTATACTTGGATGGCATCCTAATCTTCAGCCACAGTTGGGAAGAGCATCTCCACCACATCTGACAGGTTCTCCAAACATTGTGGCAACACAAGTTGTGTGCCAATTTGGAGAAATGAACTTTTGGCATGACCCGGGTTCAGTATCTAGGATAAATTATTGATGATCGGGGGGTGCATGTGGATCAAACCAATATCTAGTCATTCAGGATTGGCCAGCCCCAACCACTCTAACAAAGCTCCACAACTTTGTGGGTCTTGCCAATTTCTACCATAGGTTCATGTTGGGATTCTCTCATATTACTTGGCCCTTGAGTCAAGTCTCCAAAAGAGGAGTGAAACCAAAATTATTTTGGTCGGAATCTCAACAGAAGGCATTCGCAGAGTTGAAACATCGCCTCTACTCTGCACCAATGCTCACATTACCAGACTTGCAACAATAGTTTGAGATCGAGACAGATGCCTCTGACTATGCTATTGGAGTAGTCCTTACTCAACAGGGGCATCCAGTGGCATATCATACTGAGACACTTTCAGGCACATTCCATAAGTATCTTACTTATGACAAAGAGATTTATTCCATTGTGTAGGCCTACCGACAACGGAAGCAGTACATTTTGTGGAAGGAAATGGTCATCCACATAGACCACCGACCCCTGCAGTTTATACAGACGCAAGGGAAGTGGCAGAATGGTTTCCATCAGAAGTGTTCCACTTACCTGCAACAATTCCATTTGAATATCAAGTATAAGAAGGGATGCACCAATAATGTTGTAGACTGCCTCAGCCAAACACTGATCATGGCGTTAACCACTGTGCTCAACTCTTGTGGGCACGAAACTTCTGATTGGCCACTTCTCTACAAAAGCGACCCAGAATTAGGCCACACATACCAGACACTCTTGGAGGGTCAGCAAGTTCCATATTTTCACCTCAAGGATGCCCTGTTATGCCACTTGGGACACCTTTTTGTTCCTTCAAGCGAGCGTGCCAAGATGATTTGGGAAGCACACTACAGTTGAGCTAATGGGCATTTCAAGGTCGAGAAAATGGTGGCAATACTCCAGAAGTATTCCTATTGGCTGAATATTCAACGGGATGTAGGGAAGTACATCAGATCTTGCACTACCTGCGTTATTGCCAAACCAACCATCAAGAAGCAAGGCCACTATACTCTGTTGCCTACCCCTAGTCGACCTTAGGAATCCATCTCCATGGATCACATGTCGAGCATTCCTTCTACTAAGCATGGTAATGACTGTGTTTTTGTGGTCATCAATAGATTCTCGAAGATGGCCATTTTGGCAACCTGCAAGAAGAATATCACCACAGAAACCACTGCTAAACTCTTCTTTGAACGAGTGTGGGTACATTTTGGGATACCACAGTATATCATCTCAATTCGGGACAACAGGTTCCTCAGTACATTTTGGTCTAGTCTTTGGTCAATGCTGGACACCAAGTTGACTAAGTCCACAAATTTCCATCCCCAAATTGATGGCCAGATAGAGGTCATCAACGGGATGATCATACACATTTTGCACATATACAAATCAAATCATCCACGCACATGGATGGGAGCCTCCCCTATTTCCAAAACAGCTATAACCAGGCTCTCCACAACTTGATTGGCCACAACCCTTTTCAGGTGGGCTTGGGATTCCAGCCATTATGTCCAATTGATGTGGCCATACCATTTGTAGCTACTCAAGTAGATTTAGCTCATGTCCAGTCCGAAGTTGATAAGGCAAATAACTTCATTGAGCACATCCAACATATCTGCCAGCAGTTCCACGACATTCTGGAGAAATCAAATGCCAAGTACAAGCAGTGACATGATCAACATCGGGTGTCACACAAGTTTCAGGTGGGCGACAAAGTCTGGTTGCATTTGAAAAAGGAACGCCTTACCGGAGCCTATCAGAAACTCAAACCACTTCGATATGGTCCTTACACCATTACCAAGGTCGTGGGAGACAATGAATTTGAGCTCAACATTCCCCCATTCCTTGTCCTACACCCAGTGTTCAATGTGGACCACCTTCAACCATACGTCCCACCATTGCTAGACACATCAAACATTGCAGAACAACTCACACTTGCAAAGTTAAAAATCCAAATTGCATGGAACAAGCCACAACTAATCGGATCATGGACACCGCGTCAAGAACACCCAACAACAAAGGATCCAACTGTATCGAGTTGTCAAAGTAGGCCAGCTTCTTCACCAGGGCAAGTGGCTCAATAAGGGACATTTTTCCTCACCTACAGGGGTACCTCTGCACTGTTAGGTCAAGTACTCCATCGAACTGACCTCGGGCTCGCCATTACCCAATGGATCAATCTATGGACACTCTATTCTAGAGAACGATGAGATCAAGAGGCAGATTCAAGAGTTGTTGCAGAAAGGGCACATCAGGCCAAGCTCATCACCTTGTGGAAGCTCGATTGTATTGGTACAAAAGAACGAGAATTAGACTCTGTATTGACTATTGGGTGCTAAACAAGATCACTATCCCGGAATAAGTACCCAATCCCATGGATTGATGACCTTATGGACCAACTCAAAGGGGGAAAATATTTCAGCAAGATCAACTTGAAGTACGATTATCATCAGGTGCCTATCGAACCCTTCGATGTGTGGAAGACTCCCTTCAAATCCAAGGAGGGCCTTTTCGAATGGTTGGTCATGCCTTTTGGGTTGACGAACGCCCCCGCAACCTTCATGAGATTGATAAATGACACCTTGTGACCCTTCACCAATTCATTCATGGTCGTGTATTTAGATGACATCTTAATATTGAACCAGATTTTGGAATATCACCTCCACCATATTCGACATGTCCTTCAAACCTTGCAACAATACAAGTTGTGCTCCAATTTGGAGAAATGCACTTTTGGCATGACCCAGGTTCAATATCTGGGGTACATGATTGATGAGAAGGGTGTGCATGTGGACCCATCCTAGATACAAGTCATTCAGGGTTGGCCAGCCCCACCACACTAACAGAGCTCCATAGCTTTCTAGGCCTCACCAATTTCTACTGCAGGTTCATGTTGGGGTTCTCTCATATCACATGGAGTTTAAGTCAAGTCACCAAAGGCGGAGCGAAAGAAAAGTTTTTTTGGTCTGAAACCCAACAAAAGACATTTTTAAATTTGAATCATTGCCTCTGGTTTTCACCAGTGCTCACATTACCAGACCTGTAGCAACCATTTGAGATTTAGATAAATGCCTTCGACTATGCTATCGGTGTAGTGTTTACTCAGCAGGGGAATCTAGTGGCTTACCACAGTGAGACACTTTCAGACAGTTTGAAAGTATCCAAATTACAACAAAGAAATGTATTCCATTGTGTAGGTCTACCGTCAATGGGATCATTACGTTATGGGGAAGAAAATGGTCATCCACACATACCACTGACCCCTAAAGTTCATACAGACACAAGGGAAGTTGCAAAACGATCGCCATTAGAAATGATCCACATACCTGCAACGGTTCCATTTGAATATTAAGTACAAGAAAGACAACATCAATAATGTTGCAGATTGCCTCAGCTCACCACCAGTGATGTCGTTAATCACTGTGTTTGACTCCTATGGAAACGATACTTTTGGGTGGCCAAATCTTTACAAGAGCGAACCAAAATTCAGCAGCACATATCAGACACTCCTGGAAGGGAAGAAAGTTCCAAATTTTCAACTCCAGAATGCACTGTTATGCCACTTCAGACACATTTGTGTTCCTTCAAGTGAATGTTCCAAGATGATTTGGGAGGCGCACTACAGTTGGGTCGGTAGACATTTCAGAGTAGAGAAAGTAGAGGTGGTACTGCAAAAGTATTTTTAATGGCTGAAACTTCGTCAAGATGTTGTGAAGTACATTAGATCCTGCACTACCTGCGCCATTTCCAAACCAACCATCAAGAAGAAAGGCTTATATACTCATCTACCTATTCCTAGTCGACCTTGGGAATCCATCACCATGGATTACATGTTGGGCCTTCCTTCTACTAAGCACAGAAACAATTTCGTTTTCGTGGTTGTCAACAATCTCTAAGATGGCCATCATGGCAGTCTACAAGAAGAGTATCATAGTAGAGGCCACTTCTAAGATATTTTTTGAGCGATTGTGGGTACAATTTGGGATCCCACAGTCCATTATCTAAGATTGCAACAACATATTCCTAAGTGCATTTTTGTCAAGTCTCTGGTCGATGTTGGATACCAAACTTACGAAGTCCACGACGTTCCACCCCCAAACTGATGGCTAAACAAAGGTCTTCAACATGATGATGGTACAGATTATGTGCATGTACAACTCGAAGCATCAATGCACATGGGATGAAAGCCTTCCCTACGTCCAACACAGCTACAACAAATCTCTCCATAACTCAACGAGCCATAGCCCCATTTAGGTCGAGCTGACATTTCAGCCATTATGTCCCATTGATGTGGACATACCATTTGAAACTACTTAGGCAGATTCAGCTCACGTAAGTTCGAAGCCGATATGTCTATCAACTTCATTGAGCACATTCAACACATCTGCCAGTAGGTCCATGATATATTGGACAGAGCTAATGCTAAGTACAAGAAGCACTATGATCAACATCGAGTGTCGCACAAGTGCCAGGTGGGTGGCAAAATTTGGCTACATTTGCAGAAGAAGCATCTCGCTGGACCCCACCGCAAGCTTCGCTCGCTCGGATATGGGCCTACACCATCACCAAGCTTGTAGGGGACAATGCCTTCGAGCTCAACATCCCATCATTCCTTGGTCTATGCCTAGTGTTCAATGTAGATCGCCTTCTGTCGTACTTTCCACCATTGTTGGAATAACTCACACCAATAGAGGTAAACCCAGACTGCATGGAACATGCCACAATTGATCAACTCTTGGACATGCAGATCAAGAACACTCGCCCAATAGAGGACCTAGTTATATCGAGTTGTCAAAGCAGGTCAACTCCTTCACTAGGGCATGTGGTTCACCAAGGACCAATTTCAGCAGAAGTTTCCCTATCTCATGGAGGCACTCAACGCAATGGGGACCATTTCCTCCTAAGGGGGGAGGATTGATCCAGGTGGATATTAGTGGCCACCTGCCTATTCCACTTGGATCATCAACACGGTCTCTTTCAATTTTTTAGTTTCATTAATCGTAGCATAGTTTACTATTTTTGGTATTATTTCGGGTCCTAAACTTCTGGAGTCATTTTGAGGTCCTAAACAACGTTTTTTGGGAAAACGAAGAGACTAAAAATTTCCTAATATGTTTTCCTAGTTTGTTTTAGTGTCAAATTGTTTTACTAGTTTGTTTTCGAACTCCTCTTCGAGATCTTCGAAATGAGGTATTATGATAGCCAAATGAAGATCGTATGCCAAAGTTATGACCCCAGGAAGTTGATGTACCAATTTACGCAAACGGGGCCCACAATTTTGGCACTTCATCTCCTAGGGTTAGGTTTTTAGATGTTTAGGGTTTTCCATTGTTTCTCAATAATAAATAGGCATGAGACTCATTGTAACATAGTTGAGAGGCATGTAGCCGCCACATCTCTTCTTAGAGATAAGCTACCATCGCCCGAGGCAGTTTATTTCCAATATGTTTGTAAGCATATTTAAGTATTTTGATATTAATGAAATGAAGTGTTATTTCTATTGCATCTTTGTATTTACGGTTATATCTATAATTGTTGTGTTCATGTTTAAGTTCAGATCACATCATCCACATGTTTTTTGTCACAGTGGGACAATGGAGTCCTTGAGCATTTATATGCTCGTGCTCTGCGTCACATACAAATGCTTATGCTTCTCCCTTCGCAATCTTTGTTGCATCTTCTTCATCCATATCCATGCTTGCATATTGAGTTTCAATTTTATGGTCTTGACAACCATCATCCACTTTTGAGTGAGATTCTCTAAGCTTTGTTGTCCTCTCAGAGTCTTGGTTATCTTCTCTTAGATCTGCAACTGAATTCTTTGCCTGTGACATAACCTGCCACTGTATGTCACTCCCCCCTTGCACCAAATTCTTCTTCCAAGATCTTCCTTGATTCTTTGGAAGTTGTCATTCTTGCTACCTTGCACATAACCGTTTCATCCATTTCTTGTTGAATGAAACTCAAAGTTAGAGTGTCAGTAAATGTAGGAGGTGGTAGCAGATCCACGCTACACCAATCAACCTTGTTTTCTTCTTTGTCTTCAGCTAGACTTCTCAGTTCCTCGGTTGTGGTATGAACCTCTCTAAACATGACAACAATATATGTATTTCCTTAGTCTTCTTCAGTCAGGCTTTGTGACCCGTGATTGTCGTTTTTCCTCTATAGTCACTTTACTTATTGCATGAGGTTGTCTTTTATATAATCCTCGGAAAAAAATATGATTTTCAATATATACCTTAGTAAAGAATAATCTTCACCCAAAACACCGTCATACTTACAAAACACCAAAATAATCTTCACCCAAAAAACCGTCATGATTTTTTTTGTCCTTTTAAAAAGCAACTTTCTACGTGCTCCTTTTTACAAATGCCAATATTTTCTTCGCTCCTTTATGGGTGTCTAATGTGCACTGACTACCTAACGGCAACATAGACATTTGAACCACCCAACAAACACTAGTTGTCGGCAGACTGCTCACGACATTCTTGTCTCCCTTGGCTCTTCCTCCGCTGGCGATGTCTAGGGCCACGCCCTCTTTCTATTTTGAAAAAAATCGACTAGCTATGGCTTATTGCTTAAGGGCTACCCTTTTACATTGCAGTTTTTTAGATTTTCTCATTATTTAGTTTTTTATTTTTTCTTTATTTCTAAGATCAATCGGTTGGAAAGGAGCAAAGATAAAGCTCACATACAATAATATGAGTTGTGGCTCTTCAATTGAGCATCACTCGATGCAATAAATGCTAAGTGAACTATTCAAATCATGAGAAATTAGTCACTTACGACTACCTCTCATCGAAATAGTCATATGTGAATGACTTACTTAACGTAGTTGAATCCGAAAAATGATGTCTATTATATAAATGTATATTCCCTCTGAGGTCAAGATTCATAATACATAGCCTCGCCATTTTGTCCGAAATGTCGGCTAACATACTCATTTCTGCGATGAAAGGAAAAGAATATAATAACATGACCTAACGGGAAACTTTCATTCTGGTCGCAGTATCTTGAGTAAAATAAGGAGGAATCTAAATTATTGTAGCAATTTTACAAAAGAAATGTTGAGTTTTGTTTGTCAACTGTAATTATTATAATCTTAAAACATAGAAAGAGATTAATATAACGTAAGTGGAAATAAATAGATATGTTTAACGAAACCGTTTATGAGATTTGATAATTTCATGAACGGTTAAATTTTTATTTTTTAATATTTGTCATATTCTCACAGTTTTCCTTGTCTGAGATTTTCAATTTATATCGCCATCACTGTTACTTTTTGCATTGCTTTGTTTTTCTTGTAATGTTTGCGTGGCTCAAGGGTTTTATCATTGCGTACATTGAATCACATATGTATAATGATGATAACCATGATGCATTCACAACTCGTTATTATAGTAAAATATAACTCGTGTATTGTTGTTTCGAGTTATATGAAAGTGCTAGTTTTTATTCTATTAGTTATATGCCTATAGATATTTAGTGCAATAATGCATATGAAAAATACTATTGTGCTTTTTTGCACTTGTGCTGTTAGTCATTGTTTGATATGTTTGAAGGAATAATATTTTCCAAAATGGTTGTGTTTTATGGATTGCAATATACAACAATTTCTATTAAGGATAACTAGTAAATTAGAAATCTAATATTTGCTACCATTGCCTTCAAGCAATATTTATAGAAAACTATACTCATTTGTTAGATAGCATTTTCATGAAAAAAGTGTCCACGACAAGAATCACAATGTTTTATAATGAATGTCAATATTAAAAAGAACTCATTGAAACTACTTGTTTTTCAGAATTTAGATGTTCCTGGTTGCTTTTGTTATTGTGACAATAGACCCTTTGGTATATCAATTCAATGGTTCTTGCAAGTTATTAGTTACATAAATTATCTTCTTAGATATAAGGGTAGTTTTTCAATTATTGAAAACTATTTTTCTTTTAAATAAATGTGGCCTTAGTATCTCGTATACATTTAGATATCGCAGTTGTCTATAATGAGACTTTTTGAAAGCTTTTCCAGCGGATTTTTCCGGTCAAAATCCGGTAGCAATTTATTGGAATCCCAAGTTTGATAGCTAGTTTCTGCACAATCAAAGGGTCCCCAGGGGTTTTTTAGGGTGCTGAATCCAAATATGCAGTTAAAAAACCATTTTAACTGCTAAAAATCAAGATTTAACCTCATTTCTTCTGCCGGATGCCGTCACCGGAATCTTCAAAAAGTCGCATTATAGACAACTCCTTTAGATATCTACTATAGTTATCGCTTTGTGCCAAAAAAACGGTGTTCAAAAACCCATGGCAATAGTGCCTCTTTCATGGTGTGAAAAAAATTGTATTTAGCAAGGTTTTTGTGTTAAACAAATTGAAAAAATTAGTATCAATGTTAACAAAGTTTAGCATATCAAATGATATATTGTTTCATTGTTTCCTTTATACAATGTAATATAAATCTATAAATATTTGTCTAAACTTTGTCCCATATCAATTCATTTAAAAAATTAAACAACAATAAAAAAAAATTGATGAAAGATAATAACAACTTTTTCATTACTAAAATCCTAGCCATTCTCGATACACAACTCCTCAACGTAGTGGTGGCTATAGTTGTCTCTACATCAACATGATGACTTAGATTCAATGTATGCTTTACTAAAACACTTTTTGGCCTTCATTCCAAATCTTTTTGTTCTAAAGAATATGACACTCATAAACTTGTTCTATTGTTGTTCTAGTCTAAATTAACACAATAAATCCTTTTGATGATTACAATGTGAACACAATGGAGCCTTGAATGTTTGGAATTAATGTATTCCCTCTCATTTGCAAGTGGCGAAATCTCTTTTATTATTTGTTTCATATGATTTGATTTTTCATAAGTTGCATTACAATTTATCACTCTTTTTGCACAATATCTATATCATTTATGACTTTATTATTTTCTAATTCCATATTCATATACAACATTAAGTGTTTTTTCTTTACCACATATTTATTTTTCTTTATACATATTTTTATAATTTTGTTTACCTCTTGTTAATCTACATTACTATTATTATGACGTGTACAATTATTCATACATGCTTCTACTATACAAAAATCTAGCACAAATATCATTGTTGTTTGTTTTGACATTGTTTCTCATTTCTCTACTAAAATTATTTGGTTATATAATTTCTTCCTTGCAATATCATTGGTCCAAGTGAGAAAAGGAAATAAAATTAAATAAATTACCATAGCGGTGAATTCATGAAGATGGGTTACACTTTTGGGCCAAATGTGGCGATCAAATTTCATTTTTTTCTTCTTCTATCGAATTGTTGCCCTCAAACTTGATATAAGCATTGTGAATTGTTAATTTTAGGTATGTTCTATGCTAGAGCAATTTATTTCAATTTTCACAGTTAACTCAATATCTTTTCCAGATTAGCAGTCACATCAGCATTAAAGTAAACAGCAGATAGAACATACTGATAAATCGTAGAAGACAAGCCAAGACAAGAGGACACAAGATGTGGCGCTAGCCAAGGACAAACCGCAATGTGGGGAAACCCTTGATCAATTCTTCTTATATGTTCTTTAATAGTTCAACAAAGAGAGAGAGAGAGAGATAACACGTTTACAACAGAAGTGAACACTTTGACTTATCTAGATAAGAGCATAGATCATCTCTAAGAAGATGATACAGGAGATCAATTGAAGACATGCGACTTCAACTAATTCTCCAAGGTGACTCCTTCACCTATCATTGTGCTGCATTTCAGACCATGCTGCACCTCACCGCGTTGTACCATGCTACACCCATCATCACTATGCTGCATCTCATCACGCTTCATTAATCATGATTATACCCATCACTGTACTGCATTATGTGCCATTGTTGCACCATGTTGCCATCCTGACCTATGTGTTGGTTTTACTTTGCTTGCTTGTTGTCCCTTGCTTACTTGTTGTCCTTAGCATGCTTGTTTTTGCATGCTAACTGTAACATTGCATTCTTGGTGTATTTTCTGCTAATAACCATACAATTGTCCCAATGTTAGTTAGATATCCCTTTCATACTGCCCTCATTCGGAGACAGATGTTCCAATTGTTCCGGCAGTTTCCAGCAATTCCGGCAGTTCTGTCTTTTCCGACAATTCCGGATTTTCTTGCTTTTCAGGGAGTTTCAGCTTTTTCGGTAGTTCCGGCTTTTCTGGCAATTCCGGCTTTTCCGACAGTTCCAGATTTCTAGCAATTCTGGCTTTTCAGACAATTCCGGCTTCCAGTAGTTCCGGCTTTTCTGGTAGTTCTGACTTTTCCAGCAGTTCCGGCTTTTCCAGTAGTTCCGGCTTTTCCGGCTTTTCCAGCAGTTCCAGTTGTTCCGGCTTTTCCAGCATTTTCCTCCTTTTCTAGCTTTTCCAGCATTTCCGGCTTTTCCAGCTTTTCCAGCATTTTCGGCTTTTCCAAATTTTTCGACAGTTCCAGCTTTTTCGGCAGTTCCGACGTTTCCGGATTTTTCGGCTTTTCCAGCTTTTTGAGCAACGTAGAGCTTATTCTCCCATCACTGCATTTAGATCTAGGGAATGTTATCTAGGGCAACACATGCCCTAGGGCACTCCCTCTAGCTCTCATATTCATCAAACCCAAAACAGGATGAAGTGAGATCACAAGAGTGAGTGTGTGTGTGACAAATGACTTCAAGTCCTCTTCTATTTATACTAAAACGTAGAGGTTGAATACACATGATTTTTGGGCTTCTGAGCCTACATAAGTTGCTGGTCAACTTGAAAATTTGTCCATAATCAAAATAAATTCATATCTTCATAAATACTTATCGGAACCGGATGATCTTTAGATCAATCCTACACCTCTCGATGAGAGGGGTCTAAGAAAAATATCCGCTGCCATAAATAAGATGACCCAAATGGAGTTTTGCCCTAGTTTCCAATTTTAACACTCCCTCTCAACTAGGGAGAACTCCTCCGCTGATCCATATGTTTGACTGTACTATCTTTTCCAGCAGTGCCCTATATTGCTTTGTTCTGCTCTGATCCGCTGAGCTCTGCTTTGCTTTGCTTTGCTTTGCTCTGCTGAACCATGAAGAAGAAGAATTGATCGAGAATGTCTCATATCATTCTCTACTGACCCGAAGTCAGTTTTATTGATCCCAGATCAATATCACAAGAGAGCGTCTCAAACCACTCATACTAATCCCAGATCAATGGAGGTCATCCTAGCATAGGGAGTACAATAGATACAATGATGTTTCCATCGATAGAACTACTATGGTCCCTATCCTCATTTCCCTTCTCATTGATCAGATGAGAGGTACTTCCCATGAGTCCCAGACTGCATGGGTAAGATGCCTTGATAGGAGCACGAATCAACCTGTCAGTGGATGCCACGGAGAACGAATCATCTTGGCCCACAGGATAATGAATCATCCTGTTCCACAGTCACCATAGAGAACGAATCATCCTGGCCCACAGGAGAACGAATCATCCTGTTCCACAGTCGCCACGGAGAGCAAATCATCCTAAGCCACAGGAGAATGAATCATCCTGTTCCACAGTCACCACGGAGAGCAAATCATCCTAGCCCACAGGAGAATAAATCATCCTGTTCCACAGTCGCCACGGAGAACGAATCATCCTAGCCCACAGGAGAATGAATCATCCTGTTCCATAGTCGCCACGAAGAATGAACCATCCTGGTCCACAAGAGAATGAATCATCCTATCAGTGGATCCACGGAGAACGAATCATCCTATTCCATAGTAGCCACGAAGAACGAATCATCCTGGCCCATAGGAGAATGAATCATCTTGTTCCACAGTCGCCACGGAGAACGAATCGTCCTGGCCCATAGGAGAACGAATCATCCTGTTCCATATTGCACCAGCAGGGGAGGGTGAGTCACCCTATGGTTGTATGTTGCTCCAGTAAGTACCCCAATCCCCCCAGAGCTCCCAGAGCTCAATGCATGCAACATGCAAGACCCTTATAAGAAGGTCTCTCAACGACTCTATTTCGTTCAGGAAAGTTATAGATTTGACCTTTCGCCGGGGCTTTGACAAAAAATGTCTGCTACCTGTACATTAGTCTCAATGTGATGGAGCTTCCTCCCTCATCGACTTATCATATCCCAGATAAGGCAGTATCTGATGTCTATTTGCTATAGCAATCATTGAATACAGGATTCCTCAATAATCGAACCCCACCTTTGGTTGTCACAGAGAATCACAGTGCTATTCATCATGTGTACAAATAGCTCACTTAAGAGCTTCTGCAACCATGCAGCTTCACATGAGATCATACTCGTAGCTATGTATTCGGTCTCGTCGGTGCTTATAGAAATTGATTTCTGCTTCCTGCTCATCCATGATATCAAAGTAGAATCCAAAGAGAACTAGCATTGAGAAGTGTTATAGTGATCCTCCACACTACCAGCCCACTCAGAATTCGAATAATCATGTACTTTCATATTTCCGGCAGTGTATCTCAATCCATGAGAGATTGTGTCCCAAAGATATCTTAGAAGATTCTTGGCACCAACCTAGTGAGGCTCAACCAAATATGAGCTCACCATGATAACTGCAAAACATATGTCTGGATGGAAGTTCACCAAGAACATCAACGCGAATGAGTTTATGAAACTTAGAGGCATTTCCCAAATCTGGTCCGACATCACTACCATATAAATTCTAAAAGTTAATATCCTCAAGGTAGTCACAGGCTTTCATTTTATCATTCCACATTCGGAATCCAACTCCCTCTTACTTCTGCAAATGAAAGGGTTTGCACCTGTCAGAAATAGGTCGTCCTCATAAGGTGCTGATATGAGAGGTCTATCATCCACAACCTTCGGGTAATGGTTTGGATTGGTTTTACTCCTAGTGAATCTCAACTTCATCAGACAGCTATCAATCCTCTCATACTACGCTCGGGGTGTTTTTCTTCAAGCCATAGAGGGATTTCTTCCACCTATATACATGAGATTCTCGATCATGAATCTCAAACTCCTCGGGTTGTTCCAAACCTATGGACCTGCTGTATAATATTTTCCTTCGGTACATCTTAGACATGTACCTTCATGCTCTACTTGAATACAGACATCCCTATCACTATCTGACTCATAGACCTTCGGTGCTGTGTGTCAATGGAAATGGTCCCCAGTGGACTTCCTGCAACTTGATACAACCCTGAACTCAAAAACATCTTTGAAAATTCTATTTTCAAACACGTACCTTTCCATCGATGAGTGCCACCCTGAAACCTTTGGCTTCCATTGTTGAAATGGACATCAGGTTCTTCTTGTGATCAGGTACATAAAAGAGATTCTGTAAATGAATTGAGTTACCCTCATTCAATTGAGGGATAACATTCCCTACACCCTTTCTGGGATAGGTGGCATCGACTTTAAGTATAATCCCATGATTGTTTCCATCTCTACCAAATTAGAGAGTGCACCCATCTATCCGATGAAGTGCCTTGAAGCACTACAATCAATAAGATAGATTCCCAAAGAATATGAAGGAGCGGACCAATAAAAGATAACGCTTCTTTATCTTATCAGAAACAACATTTGATTCTTCATACCTGGGGTTCCTTGCTTTCTTTGAAGAGTCGACCATTTCCTTGATGACTTGCATTACTTGTCATTTGTTTGATCATTGAAGATGTCCCTGGAATGATTGTTATCTTCATTAAGAGACGTGTCCCTGCCATTTGGACACTCCTTCACATAATGGCCGAACTTATTGCAACCAAGGCATCTGCCTTTCCTTCCACCCTTAGATCTGAACTTCCCAATGAAGTGACCTTTAGGTAGGTCATGAGAAACTTCCATTGCGCCATTTTGATCATATTCTCTACTTCGACTTCACCCTCGGTGAATTTGAAGAGGGACGAGGAATTCAATGATCCTTTTGTTCTTTCCCAACTGTATTTAGTGATTGCTCTTTCACTCTTGCTTGGGCATTGTCTTCACCTCAGCTCTGATACCATGTTAATTTTAGTTATACTCTATGCTAGAGCAATTTATTTCAATTTTCACATTTAGCTCAATAGCTTTTCCAGATTAGCAATCACATCAGCATTAAAATAAACTGCAGATAGAACATAAATATAAATCGCAGAAGACAAGCCAAGACAAGAGGACACAAGATGTGGCGCTAACCAGGGACAAACCCTAATGTGGGGAAACCCTTGATCAATTCTTCTTATATGTTCTTCAATAGTTCAGCAGAGAGAGAGAGAGAGATATCACGTTTACAACAGAAGTCAACACTTTGACTTATCTAGATAAGAGCACAGATCATCTCTAAGAAGATGATACATGAGATCAGTTAAAGACATGTTGCTTCAACTAATTCCCCAAGGTGACTCCTTCACCTATCGTTGCGCTGCATTTCGTCATCATGTTGCACCTCACCGCATTGCACCATGCTGCACCCATCATCACTATGTTGCATCTCATCACGATTCATTAATCATCACTGTACCCATCACTGTACTGCATTATGTGCCATTGTTGCACCATGTTGCCATCCTGACCTATGTGTTGGTTGTACCTTTCTTACTTGTTGTCCCTTGCTTGCTTGTTGTCCTTAGCATGCTTGTTGTTGCATGCTAGCTGTAACATTGCATTCTTGGTGTATTTGCTGCTAAGTACCATACAATTGTCCCAATGTTAGTTAGCTATCCCTTGCATACTGCCTCCTTCGAAGATAGATGCTCCAACTCTTCCTGCAGTTCCCAGCAATTCCTGCAGTTCCGTCTTTTTCGGCAGTTCCGGCTTTTTCAGCTTTTGAGGTAGTATCATCCTTAAGACAAGTTGAAGATCAAATCTGAGCAATAAGTTAAATAGTGAATGCGGGTCCTTCCAACAACTATATTTGACTTGGCAACGGATAAAAAAGACTTATAACTGCTAGATTTGACGAAGCTTAGGTGAGAGGGGTCAAGGTTGTTAAAAAATCTTTTAAATAAATCATTGAAAAAATCTATATTATTAATAATATTATTAATTTAAATTAATATTATTATTCTTATAATTAGTATCAATATTAGGGAATAATTATATTAAGAATAATATACTAATATTAAAATTATTTTTAATCTTAGGGTAAATCCAACCAATATTTAAAGAGACCATTGTTTTATATAGATGTTAATATTATCATTCTTAACTAAATAAATATTATTACTATTATTAATAATAGTCGAGGGTAGAAAAAATAGAAAAAAAATATAGTAGTAATATTATTATTATTAACTCCAAATTAATATTAGTAATAATACTAGCCTAGGGTAAGTAAACCAATATTACTAATTAATAATGTAAAACAATTATTCAACATCATCAAAAGCTTTTAAGACATTCAAAATATTAAAATTTCATAACTATAACTTAGATTTAGAAAAATTCTTATCAAATTTTATTAGAATATAGTCTAAATTGAGAAAAAATTATTAAAATATAGTCTAAATTTCCATAATTTTGAGACGAAAAAACAATCTCGGCAAATTGTTGCAGCGATTATAAAAGAAAAAAAAAATGGTTGAGTTTGGTTGGTAAACTGTAATTATTATAATCTTATTTCATAGAAAGAGATTAATATATCGGAAATGGATATAAGTAGATATGTTTTACGAAACCGTTTATGAGATTGGATTTTTTTTTTGGTATGACACAGCTAAATTTTATTTATTTTTTAATATTTCTCACATTCTATTTATATCACCATCTCCAGAATATAATATATATAATGTTATTAAAGAGATTTGTTTTCAAGTTTTTTAAAGCAAACAATAAAAATGATGGTTGAAGTAAATAATGCTGACGTCAATTATTTATTTAAATAAATCATGGGATGCTTATAACGCGCACTTTTATGGCCTTTGGCTTTAAAAATAATGTTCAACGGTCACTCTGGCCACGTTTACGACTGTATTGTTTCCAAAACTATAATTTAAATAATAATATTATAAAAGATATTCGTTTTCGAATTTTCTCGAGCAAACAACGAAAATGATGGCTGATGTATATCGTTATTGATATATTATTTATACTAAATATTAATACTTCCAATTTTTTTTATTACAAATGTTTTGTTAATTAATTATTTAAATAAAAACTTAAAAGCAATAATATTGCATAGTTGTTATAAATATTGGTCAATGCACGACGGATTCAAAGATGACGGCGTGAGAGTAGTTGCGTATATTGTATCACATACGTATAATGGTGATAACCATGATGCCTTCACAACTCGTTATTATAGTAAAATATATCACCAAAAAGGCATCATTTAAGTAACAAATCTGATTTTGCAATTTATTTTTTGTTTTTAAGTTTGAAGGTATGATGAGAGGGATTAAGGGTTGAAATTAAATATGGAAAATTAAAATTAAAATTATTTAAAAATGTTTATAGATACTCACACTAGGAGTGATTTTAGGGGTGAATGTTTGCCCTTTGGCAAAATTAAGGGATTTTAAATTTTTAGTGGGCGAATATTTTGTATTATAGTACATTTTTACAAATCACCTCAAATAGCCCACCTTATTATAAGGGAGAGGGTAAAAAATGTAAATTTAGCCCTTGAAATTAGGAGTTACAACGTTCCATTCGCCCATTTTCAAGAATAGGTTTTATTTAAGTGAATCCATTCGCCCATTTTCAAGAAT
>APFE031615004.1:99735-129119 GCA_000404065.3 Pinus taeda | reverse complement strand
ATATGTAATTTCGGTAATTTGATTTCAAAAGATATTTTAAATAAATGCAATGATTTCATTTGTGTATTCAATAAACACAAGATTTTATAATTGAGTAAAATATTCGCCATGCCTGGTGAGAGATTCGCCAAAAAATTATATATACATATCATATTATTGATAAAATCGCCTTTCATTTTTCCTATATACCATGGAGATTCGCCCATTTATTATACATGTAAATTTAGGGGGGTTCTTAAAATTTTCCCTGACTCACACCATTATGATGATAATAATAATTCATGAAAATAGTAAAATTCCAATGACATAGCAAAACAAATTATTATTTCATCCCATATGTAAGTAATCTAATATGTAACTATTTTATTCAGTATGTAGATTATAATTTAATTAAAAAAAAATATTGAAAACAGAAGTGAGGTATTCAATTAGAAGTGGCATAATGTTAGAGCAAACCAGTGCGTAGCGGAAAATAAAAGACAAATACAACATATAAAATCATATACAAATGGCACAGTGATTTAACGTGGTTCACCCAACCAATCTGGGCTACGTCCACCAAACAGAGGCATCGTCAATCTTATTATTAAATAGGAGATTACAATAATTTATTTCCTCACACACTCTCTACCATTTCCAAATATCCTGTACGGGCATATTTTTATAGCTAAGAGAATAAAATTGACTCATAAATTCTCTCACAACAAATATAGGATGCATTAACTCCTCCCCAACAAAATAGAGCTAATATAGCAACAAATCCTATTGTTGTCACCTACATGAGATTTTTGCCCAATTTATTAAAACCGAAAATCTCAACACATAATGTGTAAATGTGTTAGAAAACCTGCACAGATGAATCTAGCTAGTAAAGGTTGAACACAGCTTTACAGAGCAAAAACACTAAAAGAAAATCGAAAGGACAAAAGAATGATTCATTAGAAAATAGGTTACAATGCTCATGATATAGCATTACTGGGTGAAGTTCCCAAGGTAATGCACCATAGTGGTGATCAATGAGAAGACTCAACACCTACAACAAGTTCCGGAGAGAACTAGCCAGTTGCGGAGTGAAAGAAGGAGCAAATCAGGGAGTAAATCATGCAGAAGAACTAACCAGTTGCGGAGTTAAATAAGGAGCAAATCAGGGAGTAAATCATGCAAAAGAACTAACCAGTTGCGGAGTTAAAGAAGGATCAAATCAAGGAGTAAATCATGCAGAACGAATCTTGCATGCAGTCCCATGCTCTAACTAAGAGTCCGCATGTAAGTGTGTAGTACTTCCAACATAATGCACTTGAGCAATGTGTGGAGGTTTGGTGTTATTTTTGTTCTCGAGCGATTTAACTAGAGTCTTATGTAGTCTTTATTTTAGGCAATGCAAAGTAGTCAATGTTTTGATATAATGTTTCCACAAAGCATTAAAGGTAAGGGTATTGTCGATTTTTTGTGGGTTTGTATTGTTCATTTACTACGATTCAAGCTTGTTTTTGTTGTTGGTCAAGCAGAATTTGGTGTTTTCCAAAGACTTGGAATTCATTGTTTCCTAGTGTGTTTGACCTTTTATTGATTGTTGTGGATGTTGTTGGCAATGGGTTCTACTACATTGTTGTTCATCATGGCTTAAACTATTGGAGTTTGACATTTGACGAAGGTTTTTCACTCTCCATGTTCTGGTTGTTAGGGTATTCTGACACATAGGAAATAGTTAAGTATAACTTAGTCTAGTTTAGAGTTAGGTAAAGTGTGTTTCTTTACTATGTACTTTTGTAACTTACAATCTGACGGTCACAATATGTTCTAGACATGAAGTGATCCGACAGTGCATTCTATCCTTGGTATTATCGACACTTGATTTGTGGCTTAACACTCGATTGGTCCATGATCTCTATTTAAAGAGCATGGAGGGTCATTTGTAGGGTGACCGTTCATGAGAGAAGCTTATGCAAATTTTCATTCTTCTATTAATAAATTTCCTGAAGTGGCCGTGTTGGCTTATGTGGTGGACTGTTTCCCTCTTTGAGGGTTTTAACCACGTCAAGAATACTGGTGTATTGATTTGTGATCTATTTGTGAGTGGTGTCCTTTAGTGTTCTATCTGAGGAACTTACCCTATAAATTCCTACACTGGCGCAATTTTCCCTTCAATTGTTGTTGTGGATGTTTCTTGTAGTGAGCTTTACATAGTTGTTATTCAAGGTCTTTAGGGTATCGAACCTTAGATACACCAATGCTACCTTTTTCACCTATAGAGCTTGGTATTTTATGTTGGGTCCATTGTTTGGTGTGACAATGTTGGATTCCAATGTATTGTAGTTCGCAATTGTATGACAATGCTAGGTTTTATTCTATTGGTTATATGCCCATAGATATTTAGTGCAATAATGCATATGAAAAACACTATTGTGCTTGTTTGCACTTGTGCTATTAGTCATTGTTTGATATGTTTGAAGGAATAATATCTTCCAAAATGGTTGTGTTTTATGGATTGCAATATATAACAACTTCTATTAAGGGTAACTAGTAAATTAGAAATCTGATATTTGCTACCATTGCCTTCAAGCAATATTTATAGAAAACTTTACTCATTTGTTAGATAACAATTTCATGAAGAAAGTGTCCACGACAAGAATCACAATGCTTTATAATGAATGTCAATATTAAAAAGAACTCATTGAGACTACTTCTTTTTTAGAATTTAGATGTTCATGGTTGCTTTTGTTATTGTGACAATAGAACCTTTGGTATATCAATTCAATGGTTCTTGCAAGTTATTAATTACATAAATTCTCTTCTTAGATATAAGGTTAGTTTTTCAATTATTGAAAACTATTTTTGTTTTAAATAAATGTGGAATTAGTATCTCGTATACATTTAGATCTCTACTATAGTTATAGCTTTGTGCCAAAAAAATGGTGTTTCAAAAACCCATGGCAATAGTGCCTCTTTCATGGTGTGAAAAAAAATTGTATTTAGCAAGGTTTTTGTGTTAAACAAATTGAAAAAATTAGTATCGATGTTAACAATGTTTAGTATATCAAATGATATATTGTTTTCATTGTTTCCTTTATACAATGTAATATAAATCTATAAATATTTGTCTAAACTTTGTCCCATATCAATTCATTTAAAAAATAAACAACAATAAAAAAATTGATGAAAGATAATAACAACTTTTTCATTACTAAAATCCTAGCCATTCTCGATACACAACTCCTTAATGTAGTGGTGGCTATAGTTGTCTCTACATCAACATGATGACTTAGATTCAATGTATGCTTTACTGAAACACTTTTTGGCCTTCATTCCAAATCTTTTTTTTCTAAAGAATATGACACTCATAAACTTGTTCTATTGTTGTTCTAGTCTAAATTAACACAATAAATCCTTTTGATGATTACAATGTGAACACAATGGAGCCTTGAATGTTTGGAATTAATGTATTCCCTCTCATTTGCAAGTGGGAAATTCTATTTTCTTATTTGTTTCATATGATTTGATTTTGCACAAGTTGCATTACAATTTATCACTCTTTTTGCACAATATCTATATCATTTATGACTTTATTATTTTCTAATTCCATATTCATATACAACATTAAGTGTTTTTTCTTTACCACATATTTATTTTTCTTTATACATATTTCTATAATTTTGTTTACCTCTTGTTAATCTACATTGCTATTATTATGATGTGTACAATTATTCATACATGCTTCTACTATACAAAAATCTAGCTAAAATATCATTGTTGTTTGTTTGTTTGTTTTGACATTATTTCTCATTTCTCTACTAAAATTATTTGGTTATATAATTTCTTCCTTGCAATATCATTGGTCCAAGTGAAAAAAGGAAATAAAATTAAATAAAGCACCATAGGGGTGAATTCATGAAGATGGCTTACACTTTTGGGCCAAATGTGGCGATCAAATTTCAATGTTTTCTTCTTTTATCGATTTGAAGCCCTCAAACTTCATATAAGCATTGTGAATTGTTAAGTTTAGGTATGTTCTGTGCTAGAGAAATTTGTTTCAATTTTCACAGTTAGCTCAATATCTTTTCCAGATTAGCAATCACATCAATATTAAAGTAAATTGCAGATAGAACATAAATATAAATCGCAGAAGACAAGGCAAGAAAAGAGGGCACAAGATGTGGTGCTAGCCAGGGACAAACCCCAATGTGGGGAAACCCTTGATCAATTCTTCTTATATGTTCTTCAATAGTTCAGTAGAGAGCGAGAGAGAGAGAGAGAGAGAGAGAGAGAGAGAGCACGTTTACAACAGAAGTCAACACTTTGACTTATCTAGATAAGAGCATAGATCATCTCTAAGAAGATGATACATGAGATCAATTGAAGACATGCAACTTCAACTAATTCTCCAAGGTGACTCCTTCACCTATCGTTGTGTTGCATTTTGTCATCATGCTACACCTCACCGCGTTCCACCATGCTGCACCCATCATCACTATGTTGCATCTCATCACGCTTCATTAATCATGACTGTACTCATCATTGTACTACATTATGTGTCATTGTTGCACCATGTTGCCATCCTAACCTATGTGTTGGTTGTACCTTGCTTGCTTGTTTTCCCTTGCTTATTTGTTGTCCTTAGCATGCTTGTTGTTGCATGCTAGCTGTAACATTGCATTCTTGGTGTATTTGATACTAAGTACCATACAACTATCCCAATGTTAGTTAGCTATCCCTTGCATACTGCCCTCCTTCGGAGACAGATGCTCCAACTCTTCGGCAGTTCTGGCTTTTTCAACTTTTGAGGTAGTATCATCCTTTTCGGCAGTTCCGGCTTTTCTGGCAGTTTCGGCTTTTCTGACAGTTCTAGCTTTCTGGCAGTTCCAGCTTTTCCGACAATTCTGGCTTTTCTCGCAGTTCTGGCTTTTTTGACAGTTCTGTCTTCCGGTAGTTTCGGCTTTTCCGGTAGTTCCGACTTTTCCAGCAGTTCTGGCTTTTTCGGTAGTTTCTGACTTTTTTGGCTTTTCCGACTTTTTTGGCAATTCCGACTTTTCTAGCTTTTCTGGCAGTTCCACTAGTTCCAGTTTTTCCAGCTTTTCTTGTTTTTCCAGCATTTCCAGCTTTTCTATCTTTTCCAGCATTTCCAGCTTTTCCAACTTGTCCAGTAGTTCCGACTTTTTCGGCAGTTTCGACTTTTTCGGCTTTTTCGACTTTTCCAGCTTTTTGAGCAACGTAGAGCTTATTCTCCTACCACTGCATTTAGATCTAGGGAATGTTATGTAGGGAAATGCATACCCTAGGGCACTCCCTCTAGCTCTCATCTTCATCAAACCTAAAACAGGATGAAGTGAGATCACAAGAGTGAGTGTCTGTGTGACAAATGACTTCAAGTCCTCTTCTATTTATACTAAAACGTAGAGGTTGAACAGACATGACTGTTGGGCTTCTGAGCCTACATAAGTTGTTGGCCGACTTGACAATTTGTCCATAGTCAAAATAAATTCATATCTTCATAAATACTTATCGGAATCGGATGATCTTTAGATCAATCCTACACCTCTCGATGAGAGGGGTCTAAGAAAAATATCCGGTGCCATATATAAGATGACCCAAATGGAGTTTGGCCCTAGTTTCCAATTTTAACACTCCCTTTCAACTAGGGAGAATTCCTCCGCTGATCAATATGTCTGACTGTACTATCTCTGACAGCAGTGCCTTGTATTGCTCTGTTCTGCTCTAATCTGCTGAGCTCTGCTTTACTTTGCTTTGCTCTGCTCCGCTGAACCATGAAGAAGAAGAATTGATCGAGAATGTCTCATACCATTCTCTACTGACCCGAAGTCAGTTTTATTGATCCCGGATCAATATCACAAGAGAGTGTTTCAAACCACTCATACTAATCCCAGATCAATGGAGGTCATCCTAACATAGGGAATATGGTAGATACAATGATGCGTCCATCGATAGAAATCTATGGTCCCTATCCTCATTTCCCTGCTCATTGATCAGATGAGAGGTACTTCCCATGAGTCCCAGACTGCATGGGTAAGATGCCTCGACAGGAGAACGAATTATCCTGTCAGTGGATGCCACGGAGAATGAATCATCCTGGCCCATAGGAGAACGAATCATCCTGTTCCACAGTCACCACATAGAACGAATCACCCTGGCCCACAAGAGAATGAATCATCTTGTTCCACAGTCGCCACGGAGAATGAATTAAAAGTAAATAAGGTTTGGATGGCATCTACAAGTAAGGAAAATAAAAGGTTAAAAATGCAAAACAAAATAGAAGGTAAAATTGATTAGAAAATTTCTGTTTTTTGTCGAAAGGAATGTGTGTGAAGTGACTTTCTTTTAAGTAATTGGTTTTTATTCATGGAAGGATTGAAGTGACTTAATTTTAAGTAATTGGTTTTTATTTATAGAAAGATTGAAATTTTCTAGGGGTTTTTATTTATTGAAGGATTGAAGTGACTTCATTTTAAGTAATTAGTTTTTATTTATAGAAGGATTGAAATTTTCTAGGAAAAAAATGAATAATAAATTTTTTAAATAAATTTATTTGTAAGATTATCATGTTATTTAAAAATTAATATAAATTATTCAAATTCAAAAATAAATTAAAAAAAAAAACTAACCAAAAAGTTTTTATGATATCAATTATCGATTTTTTTCCATTCAAATTTTTATCATTCCTGAAAAAGTTTTTATGATATGGATTATCGAATTTTTTCTATTCAAATTTTTATCATACCATATCGAATTCGAATTTGTAACTTGGCCGCTAGGAGCCTCTCTCCTCCACCCATGAATAACCCGCAGGACCTCGAGGAATTCCCATTAGGAGGCAGCCCGTACACTTGCAAAACATACTCCTTTGCAAAGAGTATGGTAAAGATGATCCCCCAAGCCCCGCAACCACTATGGAGTTGCGCGGCCTCTCTGGTGTCATCATACTTCATCTTTGCAGCCAAGATGTTGAAGCCTATCACCACCCACACCGAGACAAACCCACAAATAATGGCAGCCCATGGCTCCACCATGGAGCACCCACCCATGATTGCCGCAAATCCACCAAGCAACCCGTTGCACACGTTCAACGCATTCTAGTCCCCTGTTAGAAGCCTGCACCCAAACAACATTGTCAAAGCTGCAGAGCACCCTGCAAGAGTGGTCGTGATCACTGTCCTGCCAATCGCTTTCCACTGGCCGTCCAAATTACTACCCGCACCCGAACTATAGGGCACCAAGATCTTTACAAATGACCCAGCATTGGAACGGTGCCATCCAAAGGTTTCGAACACCACCAACGTGGCACTGTCGCCCCTGATTGCGATTCTCTTCCTCTCGTGGTTATATCGGCCGATCCTTGGCCCCTCAATAAGCGCTCCCCACAAACCGGCAACCCCATCGACCATGTGAACGACCTCGCTGCCGGTGAAGTCATAGACTCCGCTTCTAAAAAGCAAACATTGGCTTTCAAAGCGTTGAGCCAACCATCAAGCGACCACAACCAGTGCGAAACCACTAGGTAGACGAACCTCGGGAGAATCGAACTATATATCAAGTACGCCGCGAACTGCGTGCGCTCTGCAATAGATCCATTGCTGATCCCCGCGACCGTGATAGTGAACACTCACTGGTACAGAAAATGTGCATAATCGTACTAGAAGTTCTCATTCGGCACGTCCTTAAGCCCGAAGAAATAATGACCAATGAAGCCATTGGAGTCCTTTCACCTTCCGAAGGCGAAGGTGAAGCCAAAGAGATAGTAGAAGATGCCACCAGCGATCGCGTCGAGAACATTGGTGACTCGTGAGCATGATGTTCACGACGTTCTTGGCCCACACGGAGCCTGCGCATAGCATGCAAACCCTAGCTGCATGACAAAGACGAGGAAGGCCGAGAAGAGCAGGTACGTGGTGTCCACAACGCGGCTCATGGAAACAGCCTGCAACTTGTTGCAGAAAAAGTCGTCGGTCATGCCGTTGTGGAGGTTTTGGAGAGCCGCCAGCTCAGGAGTTGTGCAGGTGTCTAGCTTGAGCTAGACATGGCGAATGGGCAGGGTTCGAATAGGCGACAAGGAATTCTAGTGGGCAGAAGTCAAATGCAAGATTCGAGAGGGACGAACCTTGAACAACAATAATCAGTGAACTCAAACTTTAAAGAGGACGAAATTGGAGAAGAAGTGAAATACGAACTTTAAAGGGCCAGGATTCGATCCTAGAGAAGTGAAAGACAGCCTCTCGAAGTGTAAATTTCGAACTGCAAGAACTGATACACATGTTTCAAAGGGATGGGATCTGAACCAGGAAAAGTGAAACACGATCTTTAAAAGCTACAGGATCGAAGCTGGGAGAAGAGAAATATCAATTTAATTTAAAGGGACGAGATTCAAACCAGAAGAAGTGAAGTGCGCAGTTTAAAGGAACGAGATTTGAACGGAAAGAAGTGAAACACGTGCTTTAAAAAACAAGATTTAGACATGGAGGAGCTCTATAGAATCTCTTATAGATAAGATTCCAACAGGGAGAAGCATAATACGAGGTGTTATAGGCACCGGATTCGAATTAGGAGAACTAAAATAGGAGCTTTGAGATTTATGGGATTAAAACAGGGAAAGCTTAAAAACTTAGGTTTGAGAAGGACGGGATTCCAATTTTCAGAGCAAGGGAACTGAAATCCGATCTGAGAGCCCTGGACCAATAAGAGTTGAACATGCTATGCGCAATGCACACTGGGAGAACTAAAATGCAAACTTTGAGATGTTTGGTTCCGAATGCTCGACCGCCTGGGCGAAAAGGAACACAAATTGAGCTTCCACCAGGCTAGATGCGAACTTGCAGTGCAAAATTCGAACCAAAATACAAAGCGATTCGAGACCAGTGAGGAGTTCGATGAGAATCCCCATCTATCACAAACATTATATAGATGTATATTCCCTCTGAGATCAAGATTCACAATACATAGGCTTGGTCATTTTGTCCAAAATGCAGGTTAACATTCTCATTTTTACGGTGATGATCCGAATCAGATCCATAGAAAGATTGTCAGGAACCATGACTGACTCAGGTCGAAAAAATCTCTAATGAAATCCAAAACAGTGATCAAAAAACGCCTTGAAACAGTGGCAATGGCCGCCAACGTGGAACGACGAGGACCTCGGTCAAAGCGCGCTGACCGAGGCCCATGGAGATTGCGCGAGAGGTCAAAACAGCCCCTGGGAGCCCCAGATTAGGAAAAGGAAGTGATTTTGATGCGCAATCGTGCATCACTGGACAAAAAGGGCTAAAGTGGAAAAGCCTTAAGCATTCGGTCGCGTTGGGAGCCGGAGAACCGCGAGCGGAAAGCGCTAAAGGACAAAAGGCGGGACCCGCGCTCTGGAAAACCGGCGGTGTTGATCGGGGCGTCCTTGAACGGTAAGAGGTTTTGGAGGAGAGCAGAGCGATCCCACTCAGTGATCAACGCGTGGCAGCGGAGGTGAGAGAAAAACCACCTCGATCGCGCACTATCGGTCAAGAAAATCAACTGTGCTTGATGTGCATATGACGTCGGATCTGGAGGAGCCCAGATCGGATGGCTAAGATTGTGCCCGATAGAAAGAAGCGGAATCGACGGGGAATTAAACCGCAATTTAGAGGGACTTGGAATCCGTTGACCACCATGGTGGAGAAAGAACGCATACACGAGGTAACGGAAGAAACGAACCGACGAAGCATGCTGGCGCCAATTAGACGGAGACACGTGGCCACTTCCCGAGCGTTCATGCTGATTCTGAACAGGGAACTCCAAGCGCAACTGCAGAAGGTGGATAGATGCAAGCGGGAGAGGAACTGAATAGGCATAGGGAACGAATGGTTAAAGCCATTCACAGAGACAATTGAACAGAATGAAGGACGAGGAGATAAGAGCCCAAGCGACCAAGAGAGACAGTGAACAGTGCACCCTGAGAGGAGGACTGAACACAGACAGCAGTAAAGCCAAGCAGAGGAGACAGAGGGCCAAGCTGACCACAAACAACATCGGGCACCAGAGAGCTTGATGAGATTGGATGTTTTTATGAAACAGCTAAACTTTATTTATTTTTTAATATTTGTCACATTCTCTCAGTTTTCCTGCTCTGACCTCTTCTATTTATATCACCATCTCCAGAATATAATTTATATAATATTATTAAAGAGATTTGTTTTGAAGTTTTTTTAAAGCAAACATTAAAGATGATGGTTGAAGTAAATAATGCTGACGTCAATTATTTATTTAAATAAATCATGGGATACTTATAACGCGCACTTTTATGGCCTTTGGCATTCAAAAATAATGTTCAATGGTCACTCTTGCCCACGTCTACCAATGTATTGTTTCCCAAAATATAATTTAAACAAGCATGTCTGCGGGGCAGCTAGTCCCTGCCAATGCAAATTGAGACAACGCTAGTTCCAGATTCTGACCGTCTGCGTTGTTTTGCCATGCCGTCTGCGTTGTTTTGCCATCGACACCAGCAATCTGAGACTGTTCTGCGTTGCCAGGAAATAAAATTATCACTACAGAGTCAAGGTCAGTCAAGATGCCCAGTGGAGACTTGAGGGCAGTGGGCTCCTATGGTCTTATTGTGTATGTCCGAAAAAATATAAAGGGTGAATTTAGAATTTACGGATTGAAAATAAACGAGTAATAGCCGCCACAATCCTTATCGAACTTGCATAATGGCAAATAAAATACAGTCCGTGGCGGTCATTCAAACAAACCACCTGCATGCATTACACATGCCCATCCGGAGAACTGGTGAAGAGCGCTATAGCCCGCCTGCTGCTGGTTAATCGAGCCTTTGCCTCACGATTCAGAGAATACTTCACATACTCCTTTTTTGCATGTCTTATCCTGGAGAGCAAGCAGAGTATACCAAATAGCAGACTATAAACGCCATGAACCCTCCAACAAGTTCTGGGCGGTTTCTGCGCCATGGCCTTGTTGAAAACAGTCACATAATAGTGCAAATTGATACAGACCGCCACAAATAGCTGGACAGCAGAAGCCAATTTGGCCAACAGGATTGTTCGCCTGGAACAGATAGCCACCACATTGCCAAGCCCTGAAGCAGCTGCATGTATATATATACCGACAAAGAATTCTTGAAGAAAAACTCCATGGGTTCCATTCGTATGATGAACGATGTCAACGCAAGCGCCGCGAAGTAATTGGCCAGGTATATGTTGGCCAGCAATATGACCTTCTGCAGAGGAAAGAAAGCCCTGATTTGCTCGAGCACGACAATGGCAACCAAGATGGGAAGCATGAGGAAAATGCAAGAGATCCCCGATGCTACGAAGGGGGCATAGTGCTGTCCGACCAGCGGGCGGAATCCATGGGCGATTTCTTCGTTGGCAATGCTCAAATAGATTTTTGATATGTTGGAGAGCTTCTAGATCCCTGGCATCAGCTGATCCGTGACTTTCTCTGCCGTGTCATGAAATTTTGATGGCAGATCCGTGATTTCTTGAATTAAGTCATTGTATTCGTCTTCGGGGACTTGGATCTCCACGTCTTTGTTGTTCGTTGAGTTTTGAGCTTCCCATGGCATTTCTGTGGCTGTAAAATTCGTGGAACCTTGGAACTCCGTGCTGGCCATCGCGTCTCTAGAATCTTCTAAGATTTCGACTTGCTTTAATTCTGGCTGTTCAAAGGTTTCAGATTCTGTGCTTTCTGCTTTCTCTGTAGGATCTAGTGTTTCTGCTTGCTGTATATCGCTTTCTGTAGAATTGGAGAGGGCTTCTGCTTCAGAGCTTTCCATTTTCTCATTTTCTGCATCTGTAGAAATCCAGGAGCTGTCGTTCTCTGTGCTATCAATGTTGTGCCTTTCATTATATCTGAATCCTATTAGGGTTTCTGTCTTTCCTGGCATTTCGGGATGTGAGGAATTCTTTAAGACAACTTGCCTTTGCCTTTTTCACCTTCACTTTCCTGGACTCTCTGATCTCTTGATTCATTCAGAGGAAGGACTTTACATTACAGTTGTGCAGATTAATCATGTCTGCCAGTGTTGGAGGCATGGAGAAATCTGGTACGAGCGCACAGCAGGAGAATAACCGCAGTTTGGATTTTGCAGAGACTGAGCTTAAGCTTGGGCTCCCAGGCGTAGCTACAGGGAAACGCCAGAGGATCTGTGGAAAAAGAAGCTTTTCGGAGGCCAGGGAATCCAGAAAATTTAGCATTCCACATGAGGAGGCTCATAAATTCCACGAACCCAATTTAGGCACAGAAAAACAAATGGTCTGTCCTGCCAATGATCCTCCAAAAATGGGACCTCCTCCTCCTCGCAAGTGAGTATTCCTTTCCTAAAGGATATTAATGTTTGTACTATTTAGGGCTTGTTTAGGGCGTCTATATTAACCAGAAAATATATGGGTGTTGTTTTCTTTTTCAGGGCACAGATTGTTGGCTGGCCACCTGTCAAAGATTTCAGGAAAGTCAGAACAATTGCTGCATCTAGCTCTGTATGTGAAAGTGAGCATGGATGGAGCCCCCTATCTCAGAAAGGTGGACCTCAAAATGTATAGCACCTACCATGACCTCTCCTCTGCACTCTAGAACATGTTCGGTTGCTTAATTACCATGGGTATGATTGAATGCCCATCTCATTCCATTCCCTTAATGTTTTGTCTATTTGCTCGGCTGGAAATTATTTGATATTGAAATGTTGAAATGTTTTCAGGCAAATCTGGATCCCATGCGCTGAAGGCATAAAGAATTGAAACATGGATTTTTTTTGCGTTTTTAGATTTTCTGTCTATTAAAGCTGTAGCAAATAAATTTCCAGGAATTGCGATAATAAATCAGTTTGAATACAAAGAGTACTATTTGCTTTGCGATAATAATTCAGTTTGAATACAGAGACTCTACTATTTGCTTTCCTTGTAGATCTGAAATTTTTTGCTTTCCTTGTAGATCTGAAATTTTCAGGAAGGTCTTGATGGCGTGATTACCGCAGGCTGAGGAAATCCCTCTCCGCCTATGTCCTGATTATGGGCCTGGTAGAAAAGAACGGAGCGAGCACAACGGAGCGAGAACAGGGCAGGGAGGAATCGTGCCTGGTGAGAATTTCTTGCACTTGCACCAAAACCACAGGTAACAATTTAAGCACCATTGTTTTTTAAGCATCCTCTAACTTTCAGAAAATCTGTGTATTCTTTAAGCATCCTTTAACTTTCAGAAAATCTATTCATTCTTTAAGCATTCTTTAAATTTTAGAAAATCTATGCATTCTTTAAGCATTATGTGTGAATTTATTAAACATTTATGGAAATCAAACAAAATTAAACCACGAAACCTGCATGTGATTACTGCCAGCGGTGAATTGTTTTCAGTTTAAATTGGATTTGTTTCTCATGTGATATTTGTTATAGCTTGTTCTGAATTTGATATCGAAAGAGATGATAAACAACTTTCTAATGTGACATCACATACCTTAATGTATTTGCTGATTTGTTTGCAGGTCGATGACGTTAACCTGATGAAGTTCCCGGAGCATCCTGCATCTATTCCCAGCCCTGGAATAATCTCTGGAATAATCGGTCTCTGGAATAATCGGTCCGTCCGTGGGAGCGCAGAGCATGTAGGCAGTGAGTTATGAAGACAGACAGAGACCTGGGATTGGGATTCTCATGCAGACACAGAATCAACATGCAGACAGACACCGAAGCAAGCATGCTCATGTGTTGGCAACTTGAGCTGGGCTACTTATAAACTAGTTTCATAGTTCACTAATATATCACGTTAACATTTAACGTTAGTGAATTAATGCTAATGCAATGCTAGCATTAGTTTCCATGTTCAGAAAATGCATTGAATCCATAAGTTAAATGAAGACTTACCCTAAGTTTGCCCAGATCCTGGCCTCGATATGAGGCCAAATAAGATGGTTAAAATGCTTAGTGGTCGAAATAGCGGCGGGAATTTCGTATTGGTAAGGAAAAAGTGATTTATGGAATATACACATGAAACTTAGGTTAATGAATTCAGTTTTGTATAGATTCGCGTGCCCAACTAATAGCAACCGACCAAAACCGATTGCTATAGTCCCTGCCAGGCCCGGAGGGCAGGGACTAATAATATTATTATAAAAGATATTCGTTTTCAAATTTTCTCGAGCAAACAACGAAAATGAGTGCTGATGTATATCGCTATTGATATATTATTTATACAAAATATTAATACTTGCAATGTTTTTTTAACGACGAAATCAAAGATGACGGTGGGTTAGTAGTTGCGTACATTGAATCACATACATATAATGATGATAACCATGATGGGTCCATTGTTAACAAGGTAACAAGGTGTGTGTTGGTGTGACAAAGTTGAATTCCAATGTATTGTTGTTAGCAGTATGACAATGCCCGGTTTTATTTTATTGGTTATATGTACATAGATATTTAGTGCAATAATGCATATGAGAAAACACTATTGTGCTTGTTTGCACTTGTGTTGTTAGTCATTATTTGATATGTTTGAAGGAATAATATTTTCCAAAATGGTTATGTTTTATGGATTGCAATATCTAACAACTTCTATTAAGGATAATTAGTAAATTAGAAATCTAATATTTGTTACCATTTCCTTCGAGCAATATTTATAGAAAACTGTACTCATTTGTTAGATAACAATTTCATGAAAAAATGTTCACGACAAGAATCATAATGTTTTATAATGAATGCCAATATTAAAAAGAACTCATTGAGGCTACTTGTTTTTTAGAATTTATATGTTCATGGTTGCTTTTGTTATCGTGACATTAGACCCTTTGATATCAATTCAATGGTTCTTGCAAGTTAGTAATTACATAATTTATCTTCTTAGATATAAGGGTAGGTTTTCAATTATTGAAAACTAGTTTTCTTTTAAATAAATGTGGCCTTAGTATCTCGTATACATTTAGATCTCTACTATAGTTATCGCTTTATGCCAAAAAAATGGTGTTTCAAAAACCCATGGCAATAGTGCCTCTTTCATGGGGTGAAAAAAAATTGTATTTAGCAAGGTTTTTGTGTTAAACAAATTGAAAAAATTAGTATCAATGTTAACAAAGTTTAGCATATCAAATGATATATTGTTTTCATTGTTTCCTTTATACAATGTAATAGAAATCTATAAATATTTGTATAAACTTTGTCCCATATCAATTCATTTAAAAAATAAACAACAATAAAAAAAAAATTGATGACAGATAATAACAACTTTTTCATTACTAAAATCCTAGCCATTCTCGATACACAACTCCTCAATGTAGTGGTGGCTATAGTTGTCTCTACATCAACATGATGACTTAGATTCAATGTATGCTTTACTGAAACACTTTTTGGCCTTCATTCCAAATCTTTTTTTCTAAAGAATATGACACTCATAAACTTGTTCTATTGTTGTTCTAGTCTAAATTAACACAATAAATCCTTTTGATGATTACAATGTGAACACAATGGAGCCTTGAATGTTTGGAATTAATGTATTCCCTCTCATTTGCAAGTGGGAAATTCTCTTTTATTATTTGTTTCATATGAATTGGTTTTTCATAAGTTGCATTACAATTTATCACTCTTTTTGCACAATATCTATACCATTTATGACTTTATTATTTTCTAATTCCATATTCATATACAACATTAGGTGTTTTTTCTTTACCACATATTTATTTTTCTTTATACATATTTCTATAAAAAAAATTTACCTCTTGTTAATCTACATTGCTATTATTATGACGTGTACAATTATTCATACATGCTTCTACTATACAAAAATCTAGCTAAAATTTCATTGTTGTTTGTTTGTTTGTTTTGACATTGTTTCTCATTTCTCTACTAAAATTATTTGGTTATATGATTTCTTCCTTGCAATATCATTGGTCCAAGTGAGAAAAGGAAATAAAATTAAATAAAGCACCATAGGGGTGAATTCATGAAGATGGGTTACACTTTTGGGCCAAATGTGGCGATCAAATTTCAATTTTTTCTTCTTCTATCGAATTGAAGCCCTCAAACTTCATATAAGAATTGTGAATTGTTAATTTTAGGTATGTTCTATGCTAGAGCAATTTATTTCAATTTTCATAGTTAACTCAATATATTTTCCAGATTAGCAATCACATTAGCATTAAAGTAAACTGCAGATAGAACATAAATATAAATCATAGAAGACAAGCCAAGACAAGAGGACACAAGATGTGGCGCTAGCCAGGGACAAACCACAATGTGGGGAAACCCTTGATCAATTATTCTTATATGTTCTTTAATAGTTGAACAGAGAGAGAGAGAGAGAGATAGCACATTTACAACAGAAGTGAACACTTTGACTTATCTAGATAAGAGCATAGATCATCTCTAAGAAGATGATACATGAGATCAGTTGAAGACATGCGGCTTCAACTAACTCTCCAAGGTGACTCCTTCACCTATCATTGTGCTGCATTTCATCATCATGCTGCACCTCACCGCGTTGCACCATGCCACACCCATCATCACTATGCTGCATCTCATCACGCTTCATTAATCATGATTGTACCCATCATTGTACTGCATTATGTGCCATTGTTGCACCATGTTGCCATCCTGACCTATGTGTTGGTTTTACTTTGCTTGCTTGTTGTCCCTTGCTTACTTGTTGTCCTTAGCATGCTTGTTGTTGCATGCTAGCTGTAACATTGCATTCTTGGTGTATTTGCTACTAAGTACCATGCAATTGTCCCAATGTTAGTTAGATATCCCTTGCATACTGCCCTCCTTCGGAGACAGATGTTCCAACTGTTCCTGCAATTCCGTCTTTTCCGACAATTCCAGATTTTCTGGCTTTTCAGGTAGTTTCAACTTTTTCGACAGTTCCAGCTTTTCTGGCAATTCCGGATTTTCTAACAGTTTCGGATTTCTAGCAGTTTTGGCTTTTCTGATAGTTCTGGCTTCTGGTAGTTCCGGCTTTTCTGGTAGTTCTGACTTTTCCAATAGTTCTGGCTTTTTCTGCAGTTCTGGCTTTTCCGGCTTTTCCTGCAGTTCCAGTAGTTCCAGCTTTTCCTACTTTTCTAGCTTTTCCAGCATTTTCGGCTTTTCCAGCTTTTCCAGCATTTCCGGTTTTTCCAACTTTTCCGACAGTTCTGGTTTTTTCAGCAGTTCCGGCTTTTCCGGCTTTTTCGGCTTTTCCAACTTTTTGAGCAACGTAGAGCTTATTCTCCCATCATTGCATTTAGATCTAGGGAATGTTATCTAGGGCAACACATACCCTAGGGCACTCCCTCTAGCTCTCATCTTCATCAAACCAAAAACAGGATGAAGTGAGATCACAAGAGTGAGTATGTGTGTGACAAATGACTTCAAGTCCTCTTCTGTTTATACTAAAACGTAGAGGTTGAATACACATGATTGTTGGGCTTCTGAGCCTACATAAGTTGCTGGTCGACTTGACAATTTGTCCATAATCAAAATAAATTCATATCTTCATAAATACTTATCGGAATTGGATGATATTTAGAGCAATCATACACCTCTCGATGAGAGGGATCCAAGAAAAATATCAGCTGCCATAAATAAGATGACCCACATGGAGTTTGGCCCTATTTTCCAATTTTAACACTCCCTCTCAACTAGGGAGAACTCCTCCGCTGATCCATATGTCTGACTGTACTATCTCTGCCAACAGTGCCCTGTATTACTCTGTTCTGCTCTCATCTGCTGAGCTTTGCTTTGCTCTGCTCTGCTGAACCATGAAGAAGAAGAATTGATCAAGAATGTCTCATACCATTCTCTACTGACCCGAAGTTAGTTTTATTGATCCCAGATCAATATCACAAGAGAGTGTCTCAAACCACTCATACTAATCCCAGATTAATGGAGGTCATCGTAGCATAGGGAGTACAATAGATACAACAATGTGTCCATCGATAGAACTACTATGGTCCCTATCCTCATTTCCCTGCTCATTGATCAGATGAGAGGTACTTCCCATGAGTCCCAGACTGCATGGGTAAGATGCCTCGATAGGAGCACGAATCAACCTGTCAGTGGATGCCACCGAGAATGAATCACCTTGGCCCACAGGATAACGAATCATCCTGTTCCAAAGTCACGATAGAGAACGAATCATCCTAGCCCACAGGAGAATGAATCATCCTGTTCCACAGTTGCCACAGAGAGCAAATCATCCTAGTCCATAGGAGAATGAATCATCCTGTTCCACAGTCGCCACAGAGAACGAATCATCCTAGCCCACAGGAGAATGAATCATCGTGTTCCATAATCGCCACGAAGAACGAATCATCCTTGCCCACAGGAGAATGAATCAACCTGTCAATGGATGCCACTGAGAACGAATCATCCTGTTCCATAGTGGCCACGGAGAACGAATCATCCTGGCCCATAGGAGAACGAATCATCCTATTCCATAGTCACCACGGAGAACGAATCATCCTGTTCCATATTGCACCACCAGGGGAGGGTGAGTTGCCCTATGGTCGTATGTTGCTCCAGTAAGTACCCCAATCCCCCTAGAACTCCCAGAGCTCAATGTCTGCAACATGCAGGACCCTTATAAGAAGGTATCTCAACGACTCCATGTCGTTCAGGAAAGTTACAAATTTGACCTTTCCCCAGGGCTTTGATAAAAAATGTCTACAACCTGTACATTAGTCTCAATGTGATGGAGCCTCCTCGCTCATCGACTTATCATATCCCAGACAAGGCAGTATCTGACGTCTATCTGCTAGAGCAATCATCGAATACAGGATTCCTCAATAATCGAACCCCACCTTTGGTTGTCACAGAGAATCACAGTGGTATTCATCATGTGTACAAACAGCTCACTTAAGAGCTTCTGCAACCATGCAGCTTCACACGAGATCATACTCGTAGCTGTGTATTCGGTCTCGGCGGTTCTTATAGAAACCGATTTCTGCTTCCTGCTCATCCATGATATCGAAGCAGAATCCAAAGAGAACTAGCATTGAGAAGTGCTATAGTGATCCTCCACACTACCTGCCCACTCAGAATTCGAATAATCATGTAGTTTCATATTTTCGGCAGTGTATCTCAATCCATGAGAGATTATGTCCCGATGATATCTTAGAAGATTCTTGGCACCAGTCCAGTGAGGCTCAACCAAATATGAGCTCACCATGATAACTACAAAACGTATGTCTAGACGAAATTTCACCAAGAACATCGACGCGAATGAGTTTATGAAACTCAAAGGCATTTCCAAAATCTGGTCCGACATCACTACCATATAACTTCTAAAAGTTAATATCCTCGAGGTAGTCACAGGCTTGTAGTTTATCAGAAATAGGTCATCCTCATAAGGTGCTGATATGAGAGGTCTATCATCCACAACCTTCGGGTAATGGTTTGGATTGGTTTACTCTTAGTGAATCTGAACTTCATCAGACAGCTATCAATCCTCTCATACTACGCTCGGTGTGTTTTTCTTCAAGCCATAGAGGGCTTTCTTCCACTTGTATACATGAGATTCTTGATCATGAATCTCAAACTCCCCAAGTTGTTCCAAACCTATGGACCTGCTGCATAAGGGGAATGGTCCCCTTATAATATTTCCCTTCGGTACATCTCAGACATGTACCTTCATGCTGTACTTGAATACAAACATCCCTATCACTATCTGACTCATAGACCTTCGGTGTTATGTGTGAATGGAAATGGTCCCCAATGGACTTCCTGCAACTTGATACAACCCTGAACTCAAAAACATCTTTGAAAATTCTATTTTCAAACACGTACCTTTCCATTGATGAGTGCCACCCTGAGACCTTTGACTTCCATTGATGAGTGCCACCCTGAGACCTTTGACTTCCATTGCTGAAATGGACATCAGGTTCTTTTTGTGATCAGGTACATAAAAGAGATTTTCTAAATGAATTGAGTTACCCTCATTCAATTGAGGGATAACATTCCCTACACCCTTTCCGGGATATGTGGCATCGGCTTTAAGTATAATCCCATGATTGTTTCCATCTCTACCAAATTAGAGAGTGCACCCATCTATCCGATGAAGTGCCTTGAAGCACTACAATCAATAAGATAGATTCCAAAAGAATCTGAAGGAGCGGACCAATACAAGATAACGCTTCTTTATCTTATCAGAAACAACATTTGATTCTTCATACTTGGGGTTCCTTGCTTTCTTTGAAGAGTCGACCATTTCGTTGATGACCTGCATTACCTGTCATTCCTTTGATCATTCAAGATGTCCCTGGAATGATTGTTATCTTCATCAAGAGATGTGTATCTACCATTTGGACACTCCTTCACATAATGGCCGAACTTATTGCAATCAAGGCATCTGCCTTTCCTTCCACCCTTAGATCTGAACTTCCCAATGAAGTGATCTTTAGGTAGGTCATGAGAAACTTCTGCTGCGCCATTTTGATAATATTCTCTACTTTGACTTCACCCTCGGTGAATTTGAAGAGGGATGAGGAATTCAATGATCCTTTTGTCCTTTCCCAACTATCTTCAGTGATTGCTCTTTCACCCTTGCTTGGGCATTGTCTTCACCTCAGCTCTAATACCATGTTAATTTTAGGTATGCTCTATGCTAGAGCAATTTATTTCAATTTTCACATTTAGCTCAATAACTTTTCTAGATTAGCATTCACATCAACATTAAAGTAAATTGCAGATAGAACATAAATATAAATCGCAAAAGACAAGCCAAGACAAGAGGACACAAGATGTGGCGCTAACCAGGGACAAACCCTAATGTGGGGAAACCCTTGATCAATTCTTCTTATATGTTCTTCAATAGTTCAGCAGAGAGAGAGAGAGAGATATCACGTTTACAATAGAAGTCAACACTTTGACTTATCTAGATAAGAGCATAGATCATCTCTAAGAAGATGATACATGAGATCAGTTAAAAACATGTTGCTTCAACTAATTCTCCAAGGTGACTCCTTCACCTATCGTTGCATTGCATTTCGTCATCATGTTGCACCTCACCGCATTGCACCATGTTGTACCCATCATCACTATGCTGCATCTCATCACGCTTCATTAATCATGACTGTACCCATCACTGTACTGCATTATGTGCCATTGTTGCACCATGTTGCCATCCTGACCTATGTGTTGATTGTACCTTGCTTACTTGTTGTCCCTTGCTTGCTTGTTGTCCTTAGCATGCTTGTTGTTGCATGCTACCTTTAACATTGCATTCTTGGTGTATTTGCTGCTAAGTACCATACAATTGTCCCAATGTTAGTTAGCTATCCCTTGCATACTGCCTCCGTCGAAGATAGATGATCCAGCTGTTCCGGCAGTTCCCAACATGGTTCGACCCTAGAGAAATGAAAGACAACCTCTCGACGTGTAAATTTCGAACCGCACAGGGAGAAGCATAATACAAGGTCTTACAGGCGTCGGATTCGAATTAGGAGAACTCAAATTGGAGCTTTGAGATTTATGGGATTAAAACAGGGAATGCTTAAAAACTTAGGTTTGAGAAGGACAGGATTCTAATTTTCAGAGCAAGAGAACTGAAATCCGATCTGAGAGTCCTGGACCGATGAGAGTTGAACGTGCTACGCGTAATGCACACTAGGAGAACTAAAATGTGAACTTTGAGATGTTTGGATTCGAATGCCCGACCGCCTGGGCGAAAAGGACACATATTGAGCTTCCACCAGGCTAGATGCAAACTTGCAGTGCAAAATTCGAACTGGAATATGGAGCGATTCGAGACCAGTGAGGAGTTCGATGAGAATCCCCGTCTATCACAAACATTATATAGATGTATATTCCCTCTGAGATCAAGATTCGCAGTATATAGGCCTAGCCATTTTGTCCGAAATGCACATTAACATTCTCATTTCTGCAAAAAGTTAAAAGTGGCCGGAAGGGTAAAAAAAATTCAAGAAATTTTGTAGTGTTTGAATTTCTGTGAGAATGATTTCGGCAAAATCACATAGAAAATCGTGTTTCGAGCCAATCATTGTGGTTCATCGTCACGACAAGTTGAAGATCAAATCTGAGCTATAAGTTAAATAGGGAATGCAGGTCCTTCCAACAGCTATATTTGCCCAACGCCCAGGTGAGAAGGGTCAAGGTTGTTAAAAAATCTTTTAAATAAATCATTAAAAAATATATATATTGTTAATAATATTATTAATTTAAATTAATATTATTATTCTTATAATTAGTATCAATATTAGGGAATAATTCTATTAAGAATAATATACTAATATTAAAATAATTTTTATTATTAGGGTAAATCCAACCAATATTTAAAGAGACCATTGTTTTATAAAGATGTTAATATTATCATTCTTAACTAAATAAATATTATTACTATTATTAATAATAGTCTAGGGTTGAAAAAAATATAGTAGTAATATTATTATTAACGCCAAATTAATATTACTAATAACACTAGCTTAGGTAAGTAATCCAATATTACTAATTAATAATGTGAAACAATTATTCAACACTATTAAAAACTATTAATGAATTTAGACTTCTGTGATTCATAACATTAGTTTAGAAAATCTTCAGACAAATTATTAATTATGTGATTTTGCTAAAGATTCTCTAAACTATTAAAAACTTTTAAGGCATTCAAAATATTGAAATTTCATAATTATAATTTAGATTTAAAAAAATTCCTACCAAATTTTATTAAAATATAGTCTAAATTTCCAGAACAACCTCGTTAGACTATGGCAAATTGTTGCAGCGATTATAACTTAGCGATTATAACTTTTTTAGTTTTGTTGGTCAACTGTAATTATTATAATGTTAAAGCACAGAAATAGATTAATATAACGGAAATGGATATGAGTAGATATGTTTTACGAAACCGTTTATGACGTTGGATGTTTTTATGAAACAGCTAAATTTTATTTATTTTTTAATATTTCTCACATTCTATTTATATCACCATCTCCAGAATATAATTTATATAATATTATTAAAGAGATTTGTTTTCAAGTTTTTTAAAGCAAACAATAAAAATGATGGTTGAAGTAAATAATGGTGACGTCAATTATTTAAATAAATCATGGGATGCTTATAACGCGCACTTTTATGACCTTTGGCTTTCAAAAACAATGTCCCACAGTCACTCTTGCACGCGTTATTGTTTCCAAATATATAATTTAAATAATATTATAAAAAATATTCGTTTTTGAATTTTGTCGACCGAACGACGAAAATGATTGCTCACGTATACCGTTATTGATATATTATTTATAATGTATTTTTTTCACAAATGTTTTTGTTAATTAATTATTGAAATAAATCATTAAAACCAATAATGCTCAATAGTTGTTATAAATATTGGTGAATGCACGACGGATTCAAAGATGACGGTGTGTTAGATACATATAATGGTGACTTCACAACTAGTTATTAGAGTACAATATAACACAACTAGTTATTACAATATAACACCACAAAGCCATCATTAAGTAACAAATCTGAGTTTAGAAATCAATTTATACTAATTTTATTGGTAAGTTTGAAGGTATGATTATGATGGGAGGGATTAAGCGTGGAAATTAACTACAGAAAATTAAAATTATTTAAAAATCCCCACATAACTACGGAAAATTAAAATTATTTAAAAATCCCCACATAACTACCATAATAATATTTTATGAAAATTGTAGCCATCATTAAGTAACAAATCTGATTTTAGAAATCAATTTATACTAATTTTATTGGTAAGTTTGAAGGTATGATTATGATGGGAGGGATTAAGCGTGGAAATTAACTACGGAAAATTAAAATTATTTAAAAATCCCCACATAACTACCATAATAATATTTTATGAAAATTGTAAAATTCAAATGACAGTAAAACAAATTATTATTTCACCCAATATATAAGTATTTTCATCTATTATGTAAATATTTTATTTAGTATATTCCAGTTATATTTAAAAATAAAATATAGAAATTTTGATAACCAAAAAGCAGTGGCATTCTGTTAGAAGTGGCATAATGTAGTTGAGCACAGCGTTTTACTTTTTAAGTTTTAGTGCAACGGCAAGAGCTAACGACCCTGCCATTGGGTATTAAATGCCCGGCTATATGCGCCTCGATAGTTGTTTAACACATGCGCCATTATTTTTTATTTATCTATCACCCCGCGCGTGTTATGAAGAGTAGTTGATGTTTTGATGTAAATGGTTTTTATAAAGCAATGAAGGTAGGGGTATTGTCAATTTTGTGAGGGTTTGTATTGTTTATTTACTAGGGTTCATATTTGTTGTTGTTTGTCAAACAGAGTTTGGTGTTTTCCAAAGGTTTGGAATTCATTGTTTCCTAGTGTGGTTTGGACTTTTATTGATTGTTGTGAATGCCGTTGGCAATGAGTTCTACTACAATGTTGTTCATCGTGGCTTAAACTAATGGAGTTTGGCATTTGACGAAGGCTTGACTCTTCATGTTCTCGTGCAATTTTCCTTTCAATTTTTGTTGTGGATATTGCTTACAATGAGTTTTACATAATTGTTATTTAGGGTCTCAAACCTTAGATATGCCAATGCAACTTTTTTCATCCATAGAGCTTGGTACTTTATGTTGGTAACTTCATTGTTAGCAAGGTTTGTGTTGGTGTGACAATGTTGGGTTTCAATGTATTTTTGTTCGCAATTATCTTATAGTGCTAGGTTCTATTCTATTAGTTATATGCCTATAGATATTTAGTGCAATAATGCATATGAAAAACACTATTGGGCTTGTTTAGACTTGTGTTTTATTCATTCTTTGAAATGTTGGAAGGAATAATATCTTCCAAAATGCATGTGCTTTATGGATTGCGATATCTAACAACTTATGTTAGGGACAAATAGTAAATTAGAAATCTAATTGTTGTTACCACTCCCTTCAAGCAATATAGATAGAGAACTATACTCATTCATTAGATAACAAATTCAAGAAATGTTGAAGACAAGTTCACAATCTTTTATAATGAATGTCAATATTAAAAAGAGCTAATTGAAACTACTTGTTCTTTACTTTTGTTGTTGTGACAATAGGCCTTTAGTATATCAATTCAATGATTCTTGTATGTTTGCAATTACATTTCTCTTCTTAGATATAAGGGTAGTTTTTCAATTACTGAAAACTAATATTCTTTTAAATAAATCTAGGCTTAGTAACTTGATGTACATTTAGATTTCTATTATAGTTATAGCTTTGTGCCAAAAAAAATAGTTTTTTGTAAACCCATAGCATTCATGTTTCTTTCATGGTGTAAAAAAAAATCATATTTTGCAACGCTTTTGGGTTAAGCAAATTGAAAATATTAGCATAGATGTTAGCAATGTTTAGTATAACAAAGGATATATTGTTCTCATTATTTCCTTTATGCAATGCAATAGAAGTCTATAAATGTTTGTCTAAATTTTTTCACATATCACTTCATTTAACAAGAAAACAACGACAACATAAAAAAAAAATGATGAAAGATAATCACAACTTTTTTCACTAAAATCCTAGCCATTTTGGATATGCAACTCCTCAACATTGCAACGGCTCTAGTTATCTCTACATCAATGTAGTGCCTTAGATTCAATGTATGCTTTATTGAAACACTTCTTGGTCTTCATTTCAAACTTTTTTTTGTCAAAGGATATGACTCTCATAAAATTGTTCTATTGTTCTAGTCTAAATTGACACAATAAATCCTTTTGATGATTACAATGTGAACACAATGATGTCATGAATGTTTGGAATTAATGCGGTCATCGTCATCTTCAAGTGGGAAATTATCATTTCTTATCCTCTTGTTTCATACGATTTGATTTTGCATGTGTGTTACAATTTGTCATATGTTTTTGCATAATATCTATATCATTTACGTTCTTATTATTTTCTAATTCCATTTTTATAGACAACATTGACTATATTTTCTTCATCACATATTTATTTTTCTTTATACAAATTTCTATAATTTTTCTTACCTCTTGTTTATCTACATAATCATTATTATGACATGTACAATTACTCATACATGTGTCTTGTTAAGAAAATCAAGGCTCTGTGATATGGTCCCTGTGATACATTGGAAAAGGTGGGAGATAATTCCTATTGAACTAGCTACCTCTGTACATGCGTATTTACTTATTTATGGATGTGGAGAGTCTAAAGCTCTATGACACTTCCATGCTAGATTGGGTCCACATCGGGTCCTATCATTTGTAGAGGATTTGGCACTAGATGCTCAGGAAAAATTGATAGAAGATGCAATTTTGCAAAAGAGGTCCATAACTACAAGATAAGCCCAGTATGAACTTTAGCATATTGCGTTGAAAGGCCAACTTCCAAGAAAAGCTAAATGGTACACCCGAGAGAAGGCAGAGGATAATTTTCCTCACCTCATTCAACAGAATATTTTGGGGATCAAAAGCCTCCCAAGATGATTCGAATTGGATCCTTAAACATTTCCATGATTGTTTCAAATTATGTCAGGCTTCAAAGTCTTATGAGTGATGAGCTTATCAGAGATGACCTCAGGATAATGGCAATTTGTGGCCAGCACAGAAGAACGAGGACCCTCGGTCAAAACGCGCTGACTATTGGCCCATGGAGACCGCGCATGGACGCAAATTGGCAATCAGAAGCCTAGATCCAAAAACAGAGGCAAACCGCTAATCACATGTCGTTGGGAAAAACTCTTAGTGAAGGAAAGCTCTGAATGCTCAGTCACGAGGAAAATAGGAAACCATGCGGAAACCATCAGAAGCCTGGTCCCGCCCCCAAAACCGACAGGATATCGCGTGCACTTCGAGCAGTAAGCAGGTTTGGCCGAGTTCAACGTGATGCCACACACCGGGTGACATGCGTCCAACGGATGTGAGAGAAAACCACTTACATCACGTGAGTAACGGTCGAGCAACTTACTTGCGTGATATAGACGGAAATCGTAGGATCTGGAGGCTCCAGATCAACGGCAGAGAATCAACCCGATGGAAGACCGGATTTTATGGGGAAATAGACTGAGGTGCATGAGATTTGAGGTCTGACATGACCGATGAGTTGGCAGAGGAACAGTTTCATGGGAAATCGTGGAGCAACGGAAATAATGACCATTCAAAGAGAACTGACACTTAGTTCATGAGGAAACAGGTTGCTACCTCTCTGTGAAGCGTTACACAGCGATGATGATGCAGAGCAGGGGAGTTCTAGTGAACAGAGGCAGGCGATCTAGAGAGTCGGGAAGTAAAAACGAACAGACCGGGAGCAGATTGGCTTTAAGCCACGAACAAACAAAGAATAGAGGAGACAAAAGTAGAGAGAAAGAAGTGAATTTCAGAGAACAGAGAAGCCGAGCTGACCTACAGAGCAAAGGCAACATCAAGCATACAACACACAGAGAGTCCTAGAGTCTATGAACTACAGAGAAGGCTTGAGAGGTTAGAGCAACTCCTCTGTGTAGACCTGTCAGGTATTGAGTACCAAATTGGACTCATACCACTGAGACTAGTCGAGGTCGAGATTCAGTAAGGGGAGTCTATGTACTCTAGAGACTTGGGGGATCCGAGTACAATCCTACTGATCATTCTCTGTTAAATGAGACTCAAATTGAGCTCCTTATTGTAAAATCTCTGCTTTAAGACACTAGAAAAGGCCACCATTAAAGACTAGATCCGGAGACGTAGCCTAGGAGGATTGGATGAACTCCTTATTAAATTTGTTGTGTTTTTTATTTTCTTATTGTGTTTCTCTTACTGTTCCAAGTGCGTGTGTATTTCACAGTCTTATTGATCTGTTTCTTAAAATAACATAGGCACACCCCAACACATGGGTCTATAATACCTTCATTAATTAACTGAGATCATTCACGAGTGATTTCAGATCAAGTGGTATCAGAGCTCTAGATTGTTTAAGGTTATACAAGCTTGTGCTGGATTTTGTTGTTGAATGCTAACTAGATCAAAGCTTAAAGTAAGAGAAGGAGATTTGGTCGAAACTAACCCAGAAATTGGAAGAGTCTGTCCTAAGAAGAAAATGCCAGAAGAAAGTCCCTTGGGACCAAACCCCCAATTCATAGATAGTTTCCTGGCCATGAGGTCCATGGTACAGGAAATGTACAGGGAGTTTAAGAAAGGTAAAGATGAAGATTCATCACCCTCCAAAGAAAAAGGAGAAGAGGAATCTCTCCTCCATGACCACTCAAAAGGAAAAGGGAAAGAAGAAATCTTTCTCACACCTCCTAATAGCCCTGAACATAAAAGGAAGACATATTTGATTAAATTAGATGTTAAATTTGATTTACCAATATATGATGGAGAGCTGAAGGCAGAGAAGATGGATAATTGGATCAGATAAATTGATGTTTATTAGAGAGTGCACAATATCGACTCAGACAAGAGTAAGATTTCGTTGGCCAGTCTATGCCTCGAAGGCACTGCCTTGGTATGGTGGGAAGGCAGGACACAAGCTGACATGAAGAAACATGGTAAGATTCTTTCTGTCTAGAGTGAATTTGTTCCTGTAATTAAAAAGCAGCTCTATCCACTAGCTTACATGCAGCAAGCCATGATGAGTTGGCAAACTGTTTGCCAATTGAAAGGGCAAAGTGTACAAGGTTACACCCAAGAATTTAGGAAAAGAGCTTTGATTCTAGGAATTTCATTAGACTCACCTGAGACTCTGTTGAAGTACATAGGTGGTCTACACAGCTACATGAGGCACACTATCCTCATGTTTAATCCCACTAGTATAGAGGAGGTATCTGTTCAAGCTACACATATAGAAGCTAGAGGAAAGAATGGGAACCCAGAAGTTGGAGGATCATCCAAGCCCATTGCGAGCAAGAATAAGGAGAAAAGAAAATAGAAATGGAAAGAGAGGAAGCCCAACACTGCATAGAAAAGCAATTCTTCATGCAGTCACTATAAGAAGGATGGGCATGATGACGAGCACTGTTGGATTCTGCATCCGGAGCTGAGACCTAAGAAGTTCAAGGGCAAGAAGGAGACGATTGTTGTAGCTATTCATAAAGATTTGGGGTCGGACTTAGGAGATGAAACAACCATTGCAGCCATAGGTATAAAAGGTAAAGATTTTGAAGCATCTACTAGTAATTCTACACAATCTATTAATGATGGAGAAAATGAGAGAAAAAGACACGAGCTATTCCATATTCAAGTTATTTCCAAGCATCAAAAGATTGATACTTTGTTTGATAGTGGCTCACTAGTAAATTTAATTCCTGAAGCAATTGTAAAGAAGTTTGGATTAATGACTACACCTCACAAGAAATCAAACCCATTAAGTTGGTTAAGTGATAAAGCACAACTGCAAGTGACTAGACAATGTAAACTTAAGTTTTCTTTTGGGTCAACATTTGTAGATGAGGTTGAGTTAGATATAGTTCCTCTGGATATATGTGGAATTGTTTTAGGAAGTCCTTACT
>APFE031615004.1:0-75505 GCA_000404065.3 Pinus taeda | reverse complement strand
TTATTTTTTTTTTAACAGAATTGGTTACTTTTGTATTATAAAAACTCAAAAACATAGTTCTAGTACATAGATATCGAAGGTTTGGGCGGAGAGGATCAAAACCGGGTGCGCAGACCCATTTTCCTCGTTTCTGCCTCTATGGTGACTGAAATTGAAGAGAAAACGACTATATTGCCTGACAAAAGCACCACCTAACCGACAGAATTTATAGACCATAGATTTTAGGGAAGTTTCTGAGTGACCGAATCATCAGGGATGGAGTCTCTCCTGGCACTAGCTTTAGTAGAGGCCTCAGCTTGATAGCTCCGTGTAAGGGCTCTGATCTGCTCTATGGCTTCCTCCAGATGACTGCACCTTCCTTTCAGATTTTCAATTTCTTCCTTCTGCTTCTCCAATTTCTTCCGCTTCGATCTGCTATCAGCTTCATAATCGTCCTTCAGATCATTGAAATGCTTGACAAATCTGTTAATCATGATTGTGTGAGTTTTGCACATGGTGCATTCTTTGCTGAAGAGCCTATCTAGATTGATTACTAGCTCCTGAGCGTTCGGCTGGTTTTGTTGATCCGCCATGATACTGGACTGGTTGAGAGAATCTGAAATATAAGAAAAGAGGTGGAAATCGGGGAGAAGGGGAATATTGGGAAGAGATGAGATATTACAGAGGAGGTAGAACAGGGGTGGAGGGAGCGAAAAGCGCTGGGGATTGAGGTGGATGGGCAGCGATGTAATACCAGGGGCTCTGCAATGATCAAGAAACAAATGGTCAGTTATAAATAAAACCAAAGAGCGTAGACCAGTAGTTACCAGGAGCGAGGGGTGGAGCTCTGGATCCCGATAAGAGTTGGCAGCTTCAGAATGATGCCATCGCTTGGTGAAATCGCAGAGGAGATGCCTTGCAATGTCACAAACTGTGAAGAAAATTTGAACCAGGCAGCAATATATAGATACAGAGAGATTTCTCCGATGCTTGATCCAGTACTGGGAGGATCTCTTCTTGGGAGGGGAGAGATCCTCTGAAATGATTTTGCTGCGGTCGAGGAGCATGCGGAGGGGATGGGAACGGCCACGCATCCTGAGAATGACTGCGCTAATCAGGAGATGATTCATGATGAGACAGAACTTAGAGATCATAACCGGATCCTGAGGGCAAATTAGTCTCCTTTGGTACCAAGTTGAGATTTCAAGGAGATTTGGGGGTGAGGAGGGAGATTTGGGGAAGGACGAGATACGCGGGAGGTGGTGCCTGAGGTGACTGATGTTCAGGGGTGAGGGTATGGGGAAGGCCTGCCTAGGGTATAGCTTTTTCATAAACTGTACCATTCTCCCTGACCTGGCCTGTCTGTCTGCCTGTAGCTTTATTAGCTTGTTCATCTGCCTCCATGTTGTTTCCTCTTAGAATGTGCTTGAAGGTGACTTCGCTGAAACTCCTGATGGTTTCCATTATCCTACCTTTGATGCTGTTTAAGGCCATTTTCTTGAAATCTTTCCCAGAGGTCATGGCCGCTATGATGATGGCAGAATCGCCCATGATAATAAGGTTTTGGAGGCCGAGATTTCTAGCGATAGAGGTCCCCAGAAGGAGGTTGTATGCCTCTGCCTTGTTGTTGGACATGGAGCCTAATCCCCATTCATATGTAACTATGGTTTTCCCTTGAGAGTCTTTAATGATTCCACCAGCTCCAGCTTGACCCGGGTTATTTTTTGATGCCCCATCAAAATGGAGGGTGGGTCTCCTTTGTTTTTGTATCCAATTATTGACTTCTTCCTTGGTTCCTCTCAACTTCCAGTCCAGATTTCCTTTTCCTATGTTTACATTATTTTGAGTTCTTGTTTCATAATTGAATTTACTCATCCACTCTTTTACACTTGCATCTGTCAATTCCAAGTCTGCTTGGGTTATACCATTTGCTTCAATGGTCTCTAAAATGAGTGCAATCGTTTTAGCCAGGGTGCTAGATATACTTGGCTTCTTGTTGTTAAATATGCACTTGTTTCTGGCGATCCATATATGCCAGCAGAGATTTGAAGGAATGCTATTCCACATCCTTTTAGCTAGGTTCTTGCTTTTGTTGGATTGGGGGGAACTTTTCCCCCAACTTTTCTGAAGGAGAGTGATCTGGTTGGGGAGATCACCAGTGATTAGAGGGCTGGTGATGAGATTCCAGCAAGATCTTGCAAAGGGGCACTCTATAAAGATATGGTTGCTACTTTCCTCCGCCTCCCTGCACATGCAGCAGATTGAGGGGCCATGAATGCCCTTATTCCTGAGGTTTTCCACAGTAAGTATTTTGCCATGAAGAAGGGTCCAATTGAAAAGTTTAACCTTTGGCAGACATTCAGTTCTCCAAGCTGCTTTGTGAAGTGGCCAGTTGTTTATTGCTAAGGCATTTTGGAGTGCCCTGTAGCCCTCTTTGACTGTGTAGCTGCCACCATTGGGGTCCCATACAAACTTGTCATCTGACATTCTGTTTGTGGGAGCTGAGCCTATGAGTGAAGTCTTAAGATCGACCCAGAGGTTCTTGAGATCATTGGGGAGGGAGAAAGATCTCCAGCCTATCCAACAGTTCTGTTCCCAGAGAGAGATATCATAGAGAGTTTTGAGGTTTGCCTCCATCATCCACCGTTGCAGGGGCCTGAAATTAGGGAGTGTTCCTCTAGCCTCCGAGCCCATTATTCTATCCTCCCATATGCTGATATCTCTACCATTGCCCGGAGCTCTTGAGATACAGGATTTGATTTGGGGGAGAGTTTTTTTTATCAGCTTCCAAACAGGTGTACACTGTCTGTCGATGATGGTTTCTGAGAGAATATTGCTGTTGACCCCATTCAGATATTTCCTCTTGATGACCTTTGTCCACCAGGCTCCTCTCTCATTGAGAATCCTCCAGGTCAATTTGAAGCCCATAGCCATGTTTGCTAGCCTTGGAACTCTAATTCCGAGCCCTCCTTTTTCTAAGGGGAGAATGACCTTGTCCCACTTTACCAAGCTGAACTTTTTTGTGTCTTGCTTTCCTCCTTGCCACAAAAAGCTTCTAATTATCAGCTCCATGTGCTTATGGATGCTTGCCGGAGCGAGAGTGGTGGCAAATTGATAGATTGGGAGGGCTGAAAGGATGGCCTTGATGAGAATTGTTCTGCCCGCTAGGTTAAGCCAATACACTCCCCAGCTCTGGAGCTTCCCTCTCAATTTCTCAATTAGCTTGACCCAAATCTTGGTTTTGATTGATTCCTTGGCTAATGGTAGCCCCAGGTACATAAAATGGGACCAGTTCCTTTGGGCAGGGATTTCCATGATTATAGATATTCTCTGGGTTATGTATCTTGGGACATTCCAAGTGTAGATCATGCACTTGTTGTTGCTTAGTTTACCTCCAGAAGCTTGGAGAAAGAGGTCCAATGTTTTCTTGAACCTCCGGGCCATAAGGCTTGAGGCACCTCCGATTAACAGAGTGTCATCAGCAAAAAGGGAGTGGTTAATCTCCTTGGTTCCTCGGACTATTTCTACCCCTGTTATTTCCTTTAACCTGCGGTTATTCTCCAGATGCAGGCTTAGAGTTTCAGCCATGATAATGTAGAGAAAGGGAGATAGCGGGCATCCTTGCCTCAAGCCTCTTGAACTTTTGAAGGCATTGCAGGGCCTACCATTAATGAGGGGAGCTGTCCAGTTGAAGGAAATGCATTCCATGACCCTGCTGATGAAGTACTCAGAGATACCAAAATTCTTTAGAACTGCCTGTAGGAATGAATGGTTAACCCGGTCAAAGGCGTTCGCCATGTCAAGTTTGATGATCATGCCCCTTTCCTTTCTAGATATGCTGTTGTGGATTGCCTCCTGAATGAGAATGACATTATCCGTTATATGTCTCCTAGGGACGAAGCCTCCTTGGTTCTCAGAGATGAGGGAAGGGAGAATTTTTTTAAGCCTGTTTGCCAAGATCTTTGTGATGATTTTGTAGGAGACATTGCACAAGGATATAGGGCGGAATCTATCAAAAGTTTGAGGGTTGGGTTTTTTAGGGATAAGAGCTAGATGGGAGGATTTAATGCTGCTGCCCATTTTGCATTTTGTGAAGAAGTTTTTTGCCATTCTTATGTAATCCTTCTTGATAATTTCCCAATGGGTTCTGTAAAAGGCCACTGTGAAACCATCAGGGCTTGGAGCCTTGTCCAAGGGAATGTTGTGGATTGACCATTCTATCTCCTCCGTTGTGATCTCCTTGTCCAAATCTGCATTTTGGGCTTCTGAGATCTTGTTCTCAATTATATTGAGGAAATCCGGGTTTTCCAAGTAATGTGGATCAGCTGTTAGAAGAGTTTGAAAATGTCGGGACGCTGCTTCCTTAATTTCCACTTGTTCTGTTAGGACTCTTCCCTCAACTGTTATTCTTTCAATGTTATTCCCTGTTCGCCTTAGTTTGAGGCTGTTATGAAAAAAAGAGGTATTTTTGTCTCCTGATTTGAGCCAAAGGCATCGTGATTTCTGCCTTTGCTCTTCCTCTTCCATTCGGTTATGTTTGTACAGCTCCTTATACAGTTCATTTTCTTTCATTTGATCTTCTTCTGTGTCTTGGGCACTTTCTTTTTCTTGGTTCCACTGAGCTAGTTTCATTTGGAGATCGGTTTTTTTTTCCCTTCCTCTATTGCGTATTGCCTTGCCCATTGCTTGATGGTTGTCCGGAGGAGCTTGAGCTTGGTTTCCCAGATGAAGTGAGGGGAGCCCGAAATGTCTATTGCCCAGTGATCCTTTATCAAGTTTCTGAAATCTTCGTTACTGTCCCATGCTCTGTTGTACTTAAAGGGAATCGGTCCCATATTTTTCCCTTTGTCCAAATGCAATGCCACTGGTTTATGGTCTGAAATATAGCCTTGGATAATTGTGCTTTGTATCCTTGAGAAGTTAGCCACTATTCTCTCTTGTGCCAAGATACGATCCAACCTCTCTTTTATGTTATTTTTTCCTGTTCTCTTATTTGACCATGTGAAACGCCCGTTTTGGGGTGGGATGTCAACTAGACTGTGGGTTTGGATGATTTCTTCTAATGCTTCTCTTGAGGGGTCTGCAAAGAAATTCCCTCCCATCTTCTCTTCCGCACTCCTTATTAGGTTCAAATCTCCTCCCAGGAAGATGTTCCTTCCCTGGGCAGTCATTAGATCTGAGGTGATTGACTCCCAACAAGAGGCTTTTTCTCTGAAGTGGGGGGGAGCGTAGACATTATATATTGTGTATTCTTCTGTCATGGTTATATTTTGCATATCTAGTCTTGTCCACCATCTATTCTGCCTGCAGTATTTGAGTTTCCATTTGTTTTTGTCCCAAATTGTCCCTATTCCTCCTGAGGCTCCCACTGCGCTCAGTGCTATTCCTTCATAACTTCTGCTTCTTTTCATGCTGTTTTGAAATTCCTGTTCAGTGATTTTGGTCTCCTGGAGTAGGAGGAAGTCTGGATGTTCTGATTTTAGAAGGTCTCGGACTGCATTAGCTTTTAGGGAGGAGCCGATCCCCCTACAATTCTAAGAGACCAAAATCATCATTTACTTTGTTTATTGTAGGCCCCGCTTTTCTCTTTCATCGTCTCTCCACTTCCTTTGGTCTTATCTAGATATGTATCCATTGGCTGTTGGGTCCCTGTGGCCATTTCTTTTGCAACAGTCTCATCCCTTATCTCTTTGTTTTGATTTCCTTCCCACTTTTCTGGGAGGGTCAGTGGAGGTGATGTTTTCTTTCGACTTGTTCCTAGTTAGGATTCTTCCAACTATTGGTGGAGGGGAGCTCTGGGGGGGGAGGAAGGAGTTTCCTTGGGGCCTCTCGGGGAAGGGGGATGGGAAGGGGGTTCCTCTGCAGACAGAGATTCGAAAGGATTGGAGGAAGAAGGGAAGGAAGGGCCAGATCCAGAGGGTTCGGAGGGGGGAATGGGGGTTTCAGAGGGGGGATTTAAGGATGCTCCTGGAGGGGGGTTTGATTTTTTCTTCTTGACTATTTCCCATGCTTCTTCAGGAGCTTCAACATTGTTAACAGAATCTATTGATTTAGATTTACTGCATCTATTAGCAAAATGCCCATATTCATGACATACCTTGCACTTGAAGGGCAGCTGCTCGTAGTCCACTTGCTGTATGTGCGTCCATTGGTCGACTTTAAGTTTGATTGCTTCTGGTAACCCTTTTCCCAGATCAACTTCTACACATATCCGTGCACATGCGTGCATGTTCTCCTTTGGTTCCGATCTGTCAATGTATTTCCCAACAGCGTTCCTGATGGCTTTCACAGATTCATCTCCCCAGCAGTGTAGAGGCAGATGGGGAAGGCGAACCCAAACAGGGACAGCGTTGGGAACATCCATCTCAGGATCGAAGTCGGGGGTCCATCTGTTGAGGTAAAGGCCTCTGGTATCCATAAAGTAAGGGCCATTTCTGAAGATAAGATTACGATCCTCCACTGATTCGAAGAGGAAGGTGAAAAACCCCCTCCCACAGAACCTTATAGCTATCTTTCCTTGGACCATCGAGTTCCAGTTCCTTTCTACCCAACGTTGGACTGTGCGGGGAGAAGGCCATAGTCCCGTGAACTGGCCTACTAAGCCACGCTCTGCTAAGGCAACAGCATCTCTCCTCGGTAGGGCTGGAGGGAGCGAGACTTCTGGAATTTCATCAAGTTTTTTGATAAAATTTGAAGCTGTAGGACGGATTTTATCCAAGGCGTTCTCTGGGATGAGTGAAGCAAAAGACTTCTCCAGATCTTCCTGATCCTGAAAGGGAGGATCCATTGCGGGCTAGGACAGCAGCGCAGATGGAACTCCAGCGGAGGCCCAGAGGAGGGGAGGGCAGAAGGCCCATAGGAAAGAGAGGGCAGGAGGCCCCAGGCGAAGGGGATCAACAGAGGGAGGATGCAGCCTAGCAGCAGCGCTGCCAGGCGCAGGCACGCAGAGGGGTCAGTTCAGAGGCGCAGTAGGGCGCGGGATCGCCAGAGCGCGCAGTCTACCTTCATCATATTATTATTATTAACTCCAAATTAATATTACTAATAATAATAGCCTAGCATAAGTAATCTAATATTACTAATTAATAATGTAAATAATTATTCAACATCATTAAAATCTTTTAAAGCATTCAAAATATTGAAATTTCATAGCTATAACTTAGATTTAGAAAAATTCCTATCAAATTTTATTAGAATATAGTCTAAATTTCCATAATTTTCTGAATATAGTCTAAATTTCCATAATTTTCTGAGTAAAAAACAATCTCGTTAAACTACGACAAATTGTTGCAGCGATTATAAAAAAATTGTTGAGTTTTGTTGGTCAACTGTAATTATTATAATCTTAAAGCATAGAAAGAGATTAATATAACGGAAATGGATATAAGTAGATATGTTTTACGAAGCCGTTTATGAGATTGGATTTTTTTTTATGAACAGCTCAATTTTATTTATTTTTTAATATTTCTCACATTCTCTCACTTTTCCTGGTCTGACCTCTTCTATTTATATCACATCGCTGTTAATTTTTGCATTGTTTTGCTTTCCTTATAATGTTTGCGTCGCCATTAACTTAATTTTCCCACATGTTTTACAAGTTGTATTTTCTCCCATGCGCTTGTGCTGCGCAACTCATCTTAGTCTTACCCAATTTGCATTTTAGTATTTATTTTTAGGAAAAAATGTTTTTTTAATTTATCATATATTATGACTTATATCTAATTATTTCTCACTTTTATGGCTTTTGGATTTCTAAAAATAAAGTGTTGCATGCAGCCGGTAGTCTTTTCCTAACCATATAATATGCCATTTGTTAAGGCTCATAACTGTTTTATACACATGGTATCCATGGGAGGGTTAGAAGTCTAGCAAAAGCCCTATTTCAGGATATCATGAACAAATCACTTTTATCTTCATGTTAGGATAACTTCAAACAAAGTTTGGAGTGAATTGAGAAATGTATGACCTGTAAACTAAGGAAGAGAAAGTTAATTAATATTATTACTATTATAATCTATTCTCTTAAACATTTGTTTCTATCCTGCGGCAAAACCCATGAGAGGTCAACCAGCTCGGTGAAAGCAGGGCGATGCTACAGCCCCCAGTAGGGTTCGATTTTTCGAAAGTCGCGAGTATGCGAAAGGCTTGAACCTTGAAATTCTCCCAGGAAAGAACAATTACTTTCCCAATTGGTAACAACTTAATCCTCGAAGTAAATTGCTGCTTTATTTCCACCTGTTGGGATTTTTTTTTCCTTTGACACTTTACTAACTAATAACTAAATTCAGCTTCAATATTAACACTTGGCAAATATTAACTTCATCAATAGGGTGAATACATTTACACAATATAGCCTCTCCGGCTCAAGTAAGTGATAAACAAGATGTTATATACCTAGGGGGGGTAATATGGGGTACCGAGGGAGGTACCCAAGGTAATAATGTAATAATGGGATGGGCCATAGTAATAAATAAGGTGGTTAACCCATGTCATGTAAGGGACCACAAGTATAATATAATAATATAAGGGGCCCATGGTATTAGTTGATGGTATGAGGAACCATGGTAATGATGCATGGTATTGTATGTATGAGGCCTATATAGAGGCTAGAGACTCCACATGGAGAGATATGAAGAGAAGTATTCTTGTATGAACAAGCATATGGCTTGTGGAGTATTCTCCTTCCTTAAGGAGTGAATGTATGGTGTTGCCCTACCTTAAGGGTTTTGATAATAAAGTGAAGCATTTCTATTTCTATCTTGTTATTCTTGGGTTATTTCTGTTATCTTATACTTTTGGACTAGATATACAACAAGTGGTATCAGAGCACTTTCTTGGGCACAAAAGTGGATTTTTTTTTTTACTTTTTGCAGGATTTCAAGGGCGGCGAGTTTGCAGATCAAATCTGTACGTTTTGGTTCAAAAATATGATTACAGATCTGTATTCCTTGTGAAAAAATAGCCGATTTAAAAAAAAAAATCGGTTGAATCGGAGTCCGGATGAAGGAGATATCGCTGATCTAAAAATCAGTGGGGTTGCAGCGAATTTTTCAGGGCAGCGCGTTTGTGGTGCAGATCTAGACGTCTTGGTGCAAGATCTGCAAGATCTAATTGCAGATCTGGAATCTTTGTGAAAAAACACCCAATTTCAAAAAAAAAAAATCAGGTGAATCGGAGTCCGAATGAGGGAGATATGGTTGATTTAAAATCAACACTTTTTTCAGAAATTTTGGGTGATGGCGGGAGAGTAGCAGCGCAGATCTGGAATTCTAGTGCCTGGATCAGGATTTCTCTCACATGGGCAGATGCAGAAAGGCTATTACATTTCCAAAAACAGGTTATAATAGAGATTCTGAGCAATATTCACGAAACTGTGACATTTTCAAATTTTCACCAAGCAAGTGGATTTTTTCAAACCTTCATGGCTTCTAGCATGGAATTTTTTACAGGAAAAGATGATGGTCCAACTAGTGAAGAATTCATAAAGGATCTAAAGCGTATATTTGGGAGATATTGGAGGGATTCAGTGTGGTTTAATTTAAAATATGGGGCTGCCAAATGGTGGTGCTCACTTGACTGCAAGTAGTTGACCAAACTCTCAGAGGTAGAATTTGAACGCGTCCTTTTAGAAAAATGGTCTCGGGCTAGGAAAAAGGAGAATGAGACACATAAGGGATTAATTCCTACTGGTATATTCTTATTACAGGTTCATGGATTGCTTCAGAAAGAGAAGATCATTGTTTCCATCAATCCTAGTTGTAAAAATAATTTTATCAGTGTTAATTTGGCAAAAAAATTGCAAGTCCCAGCAAAACAAATTGAACATACACAGGTTGATAATGAGGATGTTCAAGTGTACAAGGATTTGAATATTTCTATGGATAAATATGTGTTGCATGGTGATTTTTATGCTTCAGAGATGGATACTATGGATGTTGTTTTGGGATATCCTTGGATGGAATCCCTAGGTACTATCAATATTAATGTACAAAAGAAATTCCTGAAGCTATGGTATAAAAAGAAGAAAATTACATTACAGGATATTTCCATCCATAAACAGGTAGAGCACATGGAGGCTGAAGCAGAAGATGTTCAAGTGACTGATATATCAGATGATGAGCCTTTGATGATCGACAACCAAACACAAACAGAGGCTGCAGAAGAAAAGACTACAGGTGATGATACATCAGAGGAGGGCTCAGTGGTTGAAGTCATATTGAAAAAGAAGACACCACAACAGGCACCACAGCAGGGTGAAGTCAAGCAGAAGACACCGTGGGTTAAAACTTCAACATATCATCACCCACATCACCCCGCAAGACAACCATCAAGATGGCAACCAGTTAGCAAGGACAACAACCCCCACAAGATAGATAGGGAGAAGCGAAGATCCACCTACTACACATCAACACAGAAGAGATACCACGGTCAACTTCCATCTCAAGCGAGCGAGGCACCAGCGAGATCGAAGGTTCACCTTTCTCTTGGATGGCTAGATGCATGTGCATGGTATCAGTGGACTACTCTTTTGAGTAGATCTTATTATTTGTGTTCTTCCCATGTTTCGTGGACGAAACATGCTAAGGGGGGTGGAATGTTATATACCTAGGGGGGGTAATATGGGGTACCGAGGGAGGTACCCAAGGTAATAATGTAATAATGGGATGGGCCATAGTAATAAATAAGTTGGTTAACCCATGTCATGTAAGGGACCACAAGTAGTTAATAATAATGTAAGGGGCCCATGGTATTAGTTGTTGGTACGAGGAAACCATGGTAATGATGCATGGTATTGTATGTATGAGGCCTATATAGAGGCTAGAGACTCCACATGGAGAGATATGAAGAGAAGTATTCTTGTATGAACAAGCATATGGATTGTGGAGTGTTCTCCTTCCTTAAGGAGTGACTGTATGGTGTTGCCCTACCTTAAGGGTTTGATCAATAAAGCATCATTTCTATCTTATTCTTGGGTTTATTTCTGTTATCATATATTTCTGGGTTAGATCTACAACACTTCTTCAACAATTTTTCCATCAACACGATTATCTAGGCATACACCTTGATAAACTTCATGTACTACCCAGTGTGTCCCAACATTGTGCACAACAGTTTCACATTCCTAGGAGGTTCAAAATTCACAATAACAATGATCTTCACAGGATCCACCATCAATCCCTTCTTACAGAAAACTTTTCCAAACAAATTCTCGAAAGGCACACAAAATATACACTTCTTAAAGTTCAGTGCGATTTGAAATATTCGATATGTATCCATCATGAGGGGTAGACTCACAACATGTCGCAACCCAAACACAGTCTAATCATCCAAATATACTTCGAGGAAATTATGAATAAATTCCTTGAACGTTGTGATCACTATCCGAGAAAAGATAGCAGGCGCGTTCTTTAATCCGAATGGCATAATTGTATACTGGAAGCAACCCCTCTCCAGTGTGAAAGTTGTTTTGCTGCTATCCTCCGGCACAATATTGATTTGATGACAACCTAAAAAGCCATCAGTGAATGAGTACACTTCCCGTCCACCAACATTCTATAATACTTCGTCAATAAATGGTGTCAGAAATGGGTCATGCACACAGGCATCATTCAACTTCCGTAGATTGACGAATATGTGGATTTATCCATTCTATTTATTTTTTTGGACCACCATTCAGCTTACCCAATAAGATTCTTTGATAGGCTCAATAATGCTAGCTTCTAGCATCGTATCTAGTTTGAGGCGCTCCTTTCCCTTATATTTTGGATTCAGTCGATAAGGGCTCTACTTAATAGGCTTTGCATCTGGCTTCAATGTAATCTTCATAACACCTAAATATCCAACAATTCCTTTTAGATCTAAAAAATTTGCTGGGAAAAAACACTAGTACTCACGTAGCAGCTTAGCTACCTTATCAATCGTATCTTCATCCCAATAATCGCCTATCTTCGTTAACTTGGGTTCTTATTCAAACCCAATGTTCACCTGTCGAGTTCTCAAAGGCTCTGATATATCTAGGTTTTCTACCTTCAGTCCTTCGATGTTGCATTGTCCTTCTGTCTCAGGGATGGTGATATTCCCAAGGTCATCCTCTTCTTTAATAGTCATATTATAGCATTCAAACACATGGCATAGCTGGGTGCTCCAATCCGGCTGAGTGCATTCCATCGTTTCCTTCAGTGTTATGAATATAACTGCTCCAATCTCTTGAAGAACTTTTTCTATGCTTTTAAAGCCATCCTCAAAGCTAAAAGTTAATAAGAAACTCTCTCTTAATACATCCCATTTCGTAGTGCCATGGCGGAGCTCTATTTCGAGATACCAATTCATGGAGATTGTATCCAAGCTATGACAAAATATATGTACCCATTCGGGTTGTGGTTTCATACCCCACGCCTTTGTCCACTTTGCTAAGTGATTCCATGGATCATCCTTGCCATTATACTTCTCGGTCATCCGAGTATTAGCATGCCCATATCCTAACTTCATCATTCGCCTGTAATCCCTCCATCTAGCAAAACGTTCTTTATGCGTGCCCCACCATTGTGTAGTACCAATTCCAATGCTTGAAAATGGTGGTATTTAGATACTTCACATTCAGATTCATCAAAAAAAATATATACATCACTCAGAATGTCATAATAAGGTAGCATTCTTACCTCTGACAAAACACAGTGCAGTGACTTCGTCATCATATTGCATCGTAATATAGATACTTCATGTAAGTGGTTTTTCCAATGCTCTAATTCCTCATCTGAGTTAGAAGTGCATGAGCTCTCCCAGTCCCATGTGATCCATCCACTGTTGCTGGATTGACCCAATCCTATTATCGCATTGTTATCTTGTATATTTGATCCAGATCATCGTCAATTTCTACATAATCGCATACAGGTTCAGTATAGTGTGCTCCTTCTGCAAGGTCCAGTAGCACTATGACCCTAAGAGACTTCTTTTCAAATTTCATTTTCTTCTTTTTGAAATTAATGACCCCATTCATATCAATAGCCCAATCAATTCCTAGGAGCACGGGGTAGGGATTACTATCATCGACAATTTTTATAACTTCGAAGTCTTCTAATGCACTCGCACCTTCAATATCAACCGTCGCACCATAAAATCATCCCATGGGGAGGGTTTTCTGTTGATTCGCCATTCAAATCTGAATCAGAGACTAGTGCAGCACAGGTCTCCCCATATTTTCCCATGTCTTTTCGACAGAACATTTGCATTGGACCCCAGATCCAAAATTACCTGGTCCATTTCATAATCACCTATCCGTGCTATTAGCCTCATCTCGCTCCCTATTTGTGCCGTGTGTTTGCCGATCTTTCTTACTTTGCGATGCTCCATAGGAATATTTTCCTTATTGGCACACTTGTGTATTAAGTCTTGCAATCCTTTGACAGCTTTCTGATCCTATGGTAACTTCATACAACTATTCAGGAAAGTAGCTAGTATGGAAGGATCTACTTCCTACGATGCATTAGTCTCCAATGTTTTTTCCTGACTTCCTGAGGTGGAGACCTCAGCGATGTAATTCTTTTTTTCCAAGAAAGTTTCTTTAGCATGATTCAGATCAAAGTCGACTTCCTTCTCAATAGCCTTGCATACCTAGCCCTCTTCCTCGGGCTACTTTCCTTTATCTACGCCAATTCTTATACCACTTCTTAACACGATGTTTATGTTATGATCCTCTTCATAGGGCTTAGCCCTCATCATCTGAATGTTCTGTGTAGGCTGTTAGAGCTACTCCTTTTCTTGCATATTTTCCATAAGGTCCAGACATTCCTCTATGACATGATCAAACTATCGACAATACTGACATGAGGGATGTGTGGTATTTGGTCAATTTCATGTGAAGTGCCTTGCTTCACCATAGTTATAGAAAATTATCAGCCCATGCCCTCGCCCTGGTCCAGTGCCTCTTCCTCATCCACGGCCTTGGAATCCTCTGCACACTGCTCTTGCGCCTGGGTCCTGAGGCCGACTTTCTTCCTGCATTTTGTAGGTAGGGGTCTATCCATCATCAACTCATAAATTCTACAATGGCACTCAACATGGCCTATGGACTTACAAAAATTGCAAAATAACTGTTGAGGGGCCTCTGCTAACTTCTCAAATAGATGGCAGTTATCAGTAGCATGTTGTCCTATAACTTGAAAAATAGCACACCACAGCAAAGCTCTCGCGCTTGTCCCAATATTAGTCTCTAGTTTCAGGGGTACAGGTCCTCCCCCTATAATATAATTCTTAAAGACTGGGCAATGATCCTTATCATGTCCATGGCTTTTACATTTTAGACACCAGATCTCGACACGCACCTCCAACTGAGCTTCCCTTCCTTTCTTCAGACTCTACAACTCCAAGTGCATGCTCTCCAGCTTCGAATGAATCTGTTGTACCCCAAGGTTTATATCTGGAATAAGTGATGTGTGCAGCCTCATCATGATCTGTAAGGCTTCTGCTTGCATTGCTATCTTCTGCTGTGGCAGAGGCATTCTTAAGTGCGACAAAAGCGATGCTATAAAATAGTCACAATGCTAGGTATCTGAGATTTTCATATTAGCCTACCTGATCTCACACTTCAACCTCTGATCAAAGTCCCATGACGTCTCATCAACTCTCATTTCAATCTCCTTAAATTCAGTTACTGACTACGCTTATGACTTAGGCCTACTGAACTCCTTTTTTAAAGACTGTTGGCTATCTGCCAATGATGCTTTGGGGTTATCAATGCAATACTTCATACATCATGTTAATATGTAGTCCTAAAAGGCTGTAACCAACTACAATTTCTTAATATTATCACTGGTAACCTACTACGTTTTCCACACAGCTCCCACGTCAAACAAAAATTGTTCTAGATCTTCATCACTCGTTCCCTTGAAGATCAACATCTTCATCACGTTCGCCATGTTGAATGATGGGAGTGGAGGTGGAGGAGGGGAATGCGTAGGTGTATGAGGTGGAGGTTAAGGCAACCATGAGGTGGATGGGTGAGATAGCCTCGGAATATCCTAAGTTATTAAATAAACGGCGCTTCACAACTTAGTCAGCACTGCCCCTTCATTGTCACTTGAAGGAGGTTCAATCAATGGACTATACTCAGGACATGATTCGTTACTACTTCTAAATAATCTTCCACTTCGCATATCTCCGAACATTAAGGTAATAACATTACCCACTTTTCACATAATAGCAGTTTAATCCAAGTATTTAATGACCTTAAGTACTTACCTTGCGGTCCTTTGAAGAATCATTTTTCTGCTTCGCTATAGCTAACCAAGGTGTCAACTACCAATTTAGTAACAAATCCTCCCAGAATTTGATCAAGCCAATGATTGAAAGCCCACGCGATCTTGTTTTCAGATGCCTCTAGTCATCGCACCAAGTCTAGAGTCCACACTATAGGACTATTAAGCTTCCACCTCCCTTGACTATCTGCCAATTTAGCTAGCCACTCATATAATTTCCATGGAAAAGTACAAAAGAAAATTTCATGTACCTCTGTATATAGATATATATTTAACCAATCCTCCTTCGACAAGCATGGATTCTTGTTTTCTTGATCCGTAAACTCGTGAATCTTTCGGTCTAACCACTTTTCAATATCCTTCTTAGTCAGATTCCAATGGTGCGACATAACACATCACTTAAACAGATCCTAGTCTTGGCAATAGACCATTTGTTGGCTTGGGGGGTTTGACCCAAGTTCAGAGTTGTTCGCGCCAACCAACAAAAACCTCAACTATTCGCCCTTTCGGCTAAAAACCATGTAGCGTAGGCTGCAGTCTCACCCAAAGAAGTATTGGGGGGTGATATAACCAAGTTTTTGCATCTAGGGAGATGTGATGAGTGGTTTCTAAGTCTGTATAACTTCAAATCTACATTTGTGCAGATCAATATTCTTCTAGGTCTTCCTTACTATAACTAAGTTAAAATGGCTTTTAGATCTCCGTGAAGGTCCACAATCAACCTTTGCGGACCTCAAACAAATGATCTACCTACTTTCACACATTAGCAAACTATCCTAGATCTGATTTCAGGCAGATCTACTTAATTCATCAAAAAATATTCATATCATGCATCATTAAGATAGATTCAGTGAATTCGTGCAATATTCATTCATTATTTCATAAAAGACGTCATTTAATTGATATAATATAACATAAATAAATTCACAGAAATACATAGTAATTCTTCAAAGCAGCCTTTATTGATCTTCAGTTCTTAGATTACAAACTCTTCTACCCTGTGCACTTAGCTGCAGGGATCTGCACACTCATTAGCGGACTCTATCTGGGCCTCCTACACACTCAGCTGCAGAATCCTTCTCTTCCTGCTCTAAGTACATGAAGCAGAGGCTTCCTACCTTAGCACTTGTCCAAGACAACAAAATCCTTTTTTCTTACCCAATTCTCTATCAAAATTTATCTCTAAGACTCGCTATGACTCAACTATTTATAGATTTCCTTCATACAATACCATGGTCCGCAGACCATGGGAGAATCTTAAAACCGACAAAAAACAAGGGCTAAGACCCTTTTGACTCCTATCTATCTGTGCGCTCTGCATCCACATATTGTGAAGACTTTACATTCTTTTTACAAAACTTTTACAAAATTGAGTTAACTTAACCCCAAAACTAGCCCTAGGGACCCTATCCCAAAAAACGCTAGTAGACCCACCTACACCTTCAGGAGATAAGGCCACAACAACACATAATAAGGCATTACGCACCACCATCCATGCCCTATATGTGCAGAGTACAAACATTACACAAATCACTGTCTCAAAATTCCTCATAATTAAGATGCGTTGGGAGCCCTCGCTCAAGCCAATGCTATGACACCATCACTTCATGCCATGCCAGTGGTAGATGATGGGTCAAAAACCATTTATTGTGTCTTTAGGGGAGAATATTTGTGCCTAGTTTATCCTTGTTCCCATTCTCATTCTACTTCTCACCCATTGTTAGTATCGAGTAGGATGGGAAATCTGCCTACAATAGTATTTCCAAAACCTTCCCACTCCTGTGCCCTATGGGGCAAATCAGGCCATTTGATTAATGAATGCTAATAATTGATAAAAATCAAATATTTTTTCCTCTTATTGGACCACCTTCCTTGACCTACCCACTGAAAATAGTCCAGACGCACGCGCAACCATTGTCACATTTTTTTGCAAGTTCATCATACATGAGACTGCCAGTGCCACTCATGATTTCGAGCATCAAGAGAAGCCTTGCATCAAAACGACATCAAGATAAAAGATCCTCCTCCCATCACTGATGCTAAGATCAAGAGGTGGCCCACACCCTTAAATGCCTAACCTCATCACACCAACCACCTTTCATCACGAACCACAATAAATGATTATTTGCACACCATTTATTACGTTGGCACAAAACCTACATTACGTGCAGTGCACATGTTCAACTTCTGTACCATCATATTTCATAGCTCAAACACATGCCCTATGTTGCAAACATTTGGACAACTTATCATATGGCACCACTTGTTTTAGGAAATCCTTGAACACTCTCCTCCAATAGAGGAGCATGCCTTGGCTCCTAGGATGCCAATATTATCTCAAGAACCTTGTCCCACTCATCATCGAGCCACCATAATGGGAATTCTCCCACCACTTGGTGTTGACGACGCACAACACCACATATGATTCATTTCCTTAACCATAGGAACTATGATTCACGTTGTCTACTCATAATTTCTTGGTGTCAAGACTTCTTCACCCACTGCAAAGGTATTACTAGCCTCGACTGTGCATATCCATGCAATATGCACATTGTCAACATCACTGGGTTCTAAGACAACAACCAGTAAGTCATTATCTTTTCTTTCAACCAACACAACTAGGTCCTAATCCCATCCTCATGACCTCCCACAACCTTTATCACCATTATAAAATATTTTACACTCAGATGAAGATATTATCGAGGCCATGATGGAACCAGAGTTTCCTTAGGATGCCATGCATCACCACTCTTTCATTTTACCCGAGAAAACATTCTCACCTATTGATGCACTAAGAAATAATATTTGCACAATAGAAATAGAGGAATTTGTACCACCATGATAATTAGATTGGTTAAAAAATCCCATTCTTGCATCAGACGGATTTGAGGAAGGGAAAATGTCCAATATATCACCTATGGTCAAGTAGATATTTCCACCAATCACAAAATATTGGAAGAAATATCACTAGGGGAAGTATGCTCCCTAGATAAAGTGGCCTCATACAAGGCCCTTTTTCGAGAATATAGGGACATATTTTCATGGTCTTACTCAGAAATTCCAAGAAAAATTCATATAATCATGGAGCACCACATACACACATGGACTGATGCCTACCCTATTAGGAAAAAGCAACGCGAGCTCCACCCCTCTAAGGAACAAGTGATTAAACAAGAAATTGAAAAGCTTCGTAACGTTGTTTTCGTCTACCCCATTGCTTACACATCTTGGGTTTCTAACCCTGTATCCAACATGAAGAAATAAGGCACCATTCGATTTTGTACTAAATTTAGAGATCCAAACAACACATGTCCCAAAGACAATTATCATACACCCTTCATTGTTTAAGTAATTAATTCATGCGTTGGACAAGAAGCCTTATCCTTCATGGATGATTTCTCAGGGTATAACCAGATTCATATATGACATATCAATTAGTACAAAACAACTTGTACAACCCATGGGGCATGTTTGCCTACTGTGTAATGTCCTTTGGCCTTAAAAATTCTTGTGTCACCTTTCAGTGAGCCATTAACTGCATCTTCCATGATTTGGCTCATTTAATACTAGCCTATTTGGATGACCTTATAGTTCAATTTAAAAAGTGCTCAAACCTTTTGGAAAATCTTTTCCTGGTTTTCAGAGGTGTCTAAAATATAACGTACGCATGAACCCTCTCAAGTGTGTCATCTACATTAATGCAAGACGACTACTGGGATTCATTGTTTCCCAGAAACGCATTAAAGTCGACCGTGTAACACCCTCCTTCCACATCTACCCAAGTAACCAACCGACTACAGTAAACATGTGAAGAGAGGCCACTAAGATATGATTCAACCTCCTAAGTCATGTTAATGAAGTGGAACCAACGAAAACACACCATACAAACCTTCAGTATCAACATTAGGACCCTCGAGAACCATCCCAACCTTTTTGCCAAATAGCCCCTTTGTCCCACTGAGATTTTAGACCACTTGACCCCCAGATGCTCCCATGATATGGGCATAATAGTGTCCAGGAGGCTTTGGATTCTCTGATGACAAGGCATGCCAACATCCAAGGACTAAATTACACAGTGTTGTGCAAACATCCTTGGGATTTGAGCCACTTTTGCAAGCCTAGAGCCCAAGTCACTATGCAGAATTGAATGAAACTGTCAAAACAATAAGATAACAAGGAAATAGAAATACAAATTCAATTACTTGAATAATAACTTGATTGGACCCCTACTAGCCATGACAGGAATTGCGTCAAACATATCACGCACATGTAATCTATAGGTGTTACTAACTAACATATCTAAGCATAGGGGTCTCATACTCATCTAAGAATCGTTAAGAAGAATTGATTCCTCAACACACTAGATACCATTTCATCCATTAGTCCATAGATACATTGTTCATTCATTTACAAGTAAAAACATGATGAGATCCATACATACCTATTGTTACAAAACACATACATAACCAACATAATAGCAATAGAAATACCAAGGAAATCACCACCATATGATATACATGTAAACCAGTATAATACTTATAAGATATCAAGGAGAAATAGCCTCATAATATTTATGCAAAGGCTAACCAGTTGTGGGACTTCCATGAACCACCCAACCGTAGACATGGTTGAGCCAAAACTCTCTTCATCCAGTCACCTGCATGTCATATTCCAAGCATGAATATGGGATATCATAAAACACATAAATACAAAACCATCCAGGGATTGTAGAGGTCAACCACCTCAACCCATCAAATAGTGATTCCACCTCACAATGAAACATCACCAAACCATCATCATATTGGTCTCTATCCATGCCTTACAAGGCTTCAGAGTGTTTGTTCCAAGCAAGGCTCCAAGACTAGTAACTCAACCCATAGTTGTTGCCGAGATCCAGAGTGTTTGTCTGACCAAGGCTCTGAGACTAGTAACTCAACCCACCAAGGGATCCAGATAGTTTCTCCAACCAAGGCTCCAAGGCTAATAACTCAACTAAAGTTGTTACAGAGCTCCGGAGTGTTTTCCCAACCAAGGCTCCAGGAACTAGTAACTCAACCCAACCTAAGGAACATGAGAACCAACCAAAAAACAAAGAAAAAATAATCCACAAAGCCATGGCTATCCAAAAAAATAAAAGGATAGGAAAATAATCCAAGAAATCCTCCATGTGAGTGACATATCAGGACCAATAAACCACATGGATATGCCATGCATGCCAAAACTAGTGAGGAAAACATGCATGCAACTCAGGACATGCAAGAAAAACCCATTGTAGTTGTTGATCTTCATTTCCTCTTGTGATTTCATTCTCTACCTTTGCCTTCTTTGTCTAAAAATATAAGTATGTGAAACCCTCTAAGAGTGCTCCAAGAAAACTCTAAGTGTCCAAGAATGAGAGACAGAGAAAGGAAAAGAGAGAGCTCCAAAACTGAACTGACAAAAGGTTACCAACTGATCCTTAGAAGCCTTTTTATCAATTAGGCCTCTATTTTCTTCATTTTCCATTATTTTCCTTCAATTTCATCCTCACATGCAACCTACAACCTTTCACCTTCCTTTTCTCCTAATTTCCATTATTTTCATAAATAAATGTGCCAAGAATGCCATTGTCTTTCCAAAGCCTTAGCAATTGCCTTCTCCAATTTCCTTATCCATTAATAAACCAAATGAACACCCACACTAGGATGTCTTGCCCAACATTCAACTTAGAATAAGTGACCCATCAATCATGGTTATTATTTTTCCTTTATTAACTTTTATTACATGGAATTTTCACCAGGTATGTTATAGAACCCTCCCCCTTGGGGGAACACCATCCTTAGTGTTCAACAACACCTTTAACCACAAGAATTCTATAAGAAAAATATATTGTTGATGGATTTTTATAACTTAGCTTGTTGTATTACTTACAATGATCAACTTGCTGAGAAGGAAACCAACATGAAAACAAACATAACATCATAATGACATGACACCTGTACCACGTATTGGAGCTTTATAACATATCTCATGGAGGTATTTACATCCATATACATATTTACATATACCAAAATTCACCAAAAAATGTACCAAAAACATATACCAAAACATCCACTCAACCAATGAACAAGGAAGGATGCATAGCCTGCATCTGGTCCACCATCTCCCATGTAACTTCATCGGACCCAAAGTGCTTCTATTGCACCTTAACCTTCTCAATTGCTTGGTTCCGAAGCATGACTATATTTCTGCAACATACACTGAGGCTCTAACTTTAATTATCCATTTGGTTCCACCTGCAATACAGACTAGTCAATCACATGATCAACATCTTTAACATACCTCTTAAGAAATGAGAGATTGAAAACATCATGGACTTTCACTTTCGGAGGAAATGCAAGTTGCTAGGCTACCAGCCCAATTCTCTCAGTAATACTAAAGGGTCCAGAAAACCATGGTGCTAGCTTGGCACATGATCCAATCCGTAAGGCGCTCTTCTTCGATTTGATTTTCATGTACACCTGTTCCCCAAACTGGAACTCCTCGAATAACATGTTCCCATTTTCACAAATCTTCTTCCTATACTATGCTATCTTTAGATTCTTATTTATAACCTACATTTCCTATTCCATGTCTGCCAACATGTCTGATCTAATCACTACCCTGTTAACTGGATCACTCCAACTAACAGGAGCATTGCACTTCTGCCCATATAATGCCTCAAATGGACTCATCTTCAAATATTCATGATACCCATTGTTGTAAGAGAACTATACCAGTGGAAGATACTCTTCCTACTTTTGATACATCATCAACATGTCTTCCAATATCATGTTGACCCTCTTTGTCTATCCATATGTCTGTGGATGATAAGTTGTACTAAAGGCCAACTCGGTGCCCAAACTTGCAAACAAATCCTTCCAAAACTTGGAAGTGAGCTTCGCATCCCTGTTAGACACAATCTTCGTCGGAACATCATGCAATCTGACCACATATCTCATGAATACATGTGCTACATCACATGCAAAGAATGTAGACTTCACTTAAATGAATTGTGCAACCTTTGTCAACATGTCCACAACAACCATGATGGAATCATGTTGTCTCAATGTCCTCAAAAAACCTGTGATAAAGTCCATGGAAATGACCTCCCATTTCCATTCTCGAATTGCAATCAACTATAGTTGTCCACCTCGATGTTTACACTCTACCTTCACATGCTGACAATCGAAACACCTAGCCACAAACTCGGCTACATCCCTCTTCAGGTTCGACCAATAATAAAATATCTTCACTATGGTTAATGTCTTCTGATAGCTTGGGTGACCTGAATAAGGTTTCACATGAAACTCCCTCAAAATCACCTTCTTGAGATCACTATTGTCTGGCACATATATCATGTCTATGAATCTAACGAATCCATATGCTATAAGGAAATAGTCCACATCTAGTGCACCTGCACCTATACCACTACTTATACCTATACTTATACTACCACCTGTACCTCAAAATGTACTACCACTTGTACATGTACCAATACTCTTCTGCAACCTGTGCATAATCTCCATATACCTAACATCCTACAAACCTGCTTGAAAACCTGCCTGAAAAACTGCCTGCAAGATCTTATCCTGTAATTATGTCCCATAAGAGCTCACAGTTTCTAAGTGATTTACCTGTACCCACCTACTTAGATCATCTGCCACCGTATTCTCTTTACCTTTGATATATCTAATCTCAAAATTGAACTCATTGATCATGGCCAACCATCGAGCCTGCTTTCCATTCAGATTTGGTTGGTCAAGTAGATACCACAAACCACTTTGATCACTAATCAATATAAACGACCTACCCAGAAGATAGTGTCTCCACATCTTCATCTCATGTATGATCGCTACTAAATCAAGACCATGTGTGGGGTAGTTGTGCTCATTCTCATTCAGGTTTCACGACTCAATACATGCCACTTGTCCACCCTGCATAAGAACTCCACCAAGTCCTTTCTTGCAAGCATCTGTGCATACTACAAACTCTGTGTCTATATCTGCAACCTTTAACACTGGTGCATGTGTCAACAACTTCTTAAGTTGCTCAAAACTAGCCTCACACTCCTCTATCCATTCAAACTTCTTACTTTTCCTTTGAAATGATGTGATAGGATAAGAAATCTATGAGAATTTCCTAATGAACCTCCTATAATAACCTGCCAATCCCATGAAGGACCTCAATTCATCTACATTCCTAGGAGTTTCCCACTCCATGATAGCTCTTATATTTTCTGGATTTATTACAATGCCCTCCTTGGAGACAACATGTCTAAAGTAATGTACCTCAGTCTGAAAGAAAATACACTTGTTGAGCTTAGCATACAACTGATTCTCTCTCAACAATATCAAAAATAATGCTAAATGTTTGACATGATCTTCCTCATTTTTAAAATATACCAATACATCATCAATGAACACAGTAACAAACTTATCCAAATACGGACGCAAAACACTATTCATCAAGCACATAAAAGTAGTTGGAGCATTAATCAAACTGAATGGAACTACAACAAACTCGTAATGCCCATACCTTGTACGGAAAGTTGTCTTGTAAATTTCCTCCTATTTAATGTGTACCTGATGATATTTGGATCTCAGATCAATCTTCGAGAACGTTGCTTCTCCCTCAAAATTGATTGAACAAGTCATCAATCCTTGGTAATGGATACCTATTCATGATGGTCACTTTGTTGAACTGCCTGTAGTCTATACATAATTTGAGAGATATATCTTTCTTCTTCACAAACAATACAGGTCCGCCCCAAGGTGATACACTTGGCCTAATGTATCCCTTGTCTAACATTTCCTTCAACTGCATCTTCAACTCTACCAACTTAGGCGTACTCATCCTGTAAGGTGCGTTTGATGTCTGAGCTGCCCTTGGCACCAACTCAATATAAATTTCCACCTCCCTATGAGGTGGAAACTCTAAAACGTCTTCAAGTAATACATCCTAGAATTGATGTAGAACTGGGTACGTACTCAAAACATCTGTATCGTCAACTTCCTTACCTTTGTCACTAGAAATGTCCACTACAAATAACACAAACACTGTCTTGCGACTATGCTTGGCTTGCATAGTTGTTACCATCCTAATTGATGTGGCTTTCTTCTTTCCTTGTAAGACACTTGGTTCCCCATTGTCATGCACACACTCAATGGATTTGTCATAACAATCCACCTTGGTTCTATGAAGGTACAACCAATCCATGCCCAACAACTTATTGTATGATCCCAATGATAATACATTCAAATGTGCTACAGTAGGCATACCATTCAAATCAAATGCACAAGCTCTTACCAAATGATGAACTTGCTTCTTTGTACATGTAGCCAATTGCACTAACCAAGATTCTACATGCAATTCCTTACTCAAACAAACCACACTTATCCACCAATTCAAAACTAACATAGCTATAAATAGATCCATGGTTAATCAAAATAGAAATAACTTTAACACAAAGCTTACCGTCCATCTCAATGATAGACGTCTGATGGTCTGTCTATTTTTTATCTAATACTGCATAAATACAAGGAACACTCTAACCAACATCCCCAATAGTCTGCGCCTCCTGTGCACTATATATCTAAGTCCTACAACCCTAATATTGTGGAAAAAATATCCTGTGATGATCCCCTCCACACATCCAAAACCGCACAGGCCCTTTATTCTACTCCTCAAATCGATGTCCATATCCTCTATCAGATGCACTAAACTTCTTAGATGGTGCAAAGTTCTCTTTATTTCTCGTACCCTAAGGTCTTTCCTGCTTCTTGTCCCATTTCCTTTCTTCTTTGCAATACCTTTCCAATATGGCTTAGTCTCAGATCCGTGCTTCGATTGTTCGTAGCAATGCCTTAGCTTTCATATGGTATCCTCCAATTATCTAGGATCATCAAACTCAATCCTGTCTTTGAACACAACCAATCATCCACTGATGAACCTATGAATCTTGGCCTTCTCCTCCATGAGTTAAGGCACATACCTCAGTAGCTCCAAGAAATTTCTACTGTACTCATCATCTATCATAGATATAATTTTTAGCTCATAGAATTATTTTTCCCTGTCATCAATTTATCTCTGTGATAGGTACTTCTTCTTGAATAGTCTGTCAAACTCACTCCAAGTCAAGTCCTCATAAATACATCTGACATTATTCACATATTTCCACCAAATATTTGCTTTACCTTTGAGACTTAATGCAGTTATTGATCAGTGGTTGTCATTGATGTCAACCCAAGCAGCACCATGAGCTACCCAAATCTTTCATGGGAATCTTCACTTAACAACTCATGTTATTCTGATTCAAGGATCTTCTATATGGATTCTACTCGTTGAGATTTTTTTGTTGATATATGGCACACCACATAGTTCTTCATGGTTTGAGAGTTATTCACGTTTGAACTTAGTAAACCCGGTTAGTGGGCTAAAACCCCATGGGCTAATTCACCCCCCCTTTCAGTATTTCCAAAAATTGGTATCAGAGCTTGGTTTCTTCAATAAAAGTCTAAAAATTGGAACGATATCATGGGGTATACTAAGAATAGAATTACTTTGTTCAATGGAATAACTATGCAATTTGGAGTGGAAGAATGCAGGTTCATTTGTTGGCACAAGGATATGAAGTATGGGAAATAGTTGACAAAGGCTTCACATTGACCTAGAATGAACAAGGTAAGAAAAATATGGTATATGATGCAAAGGCTAAAGACCTTGTTATCAGTGGACTTATCGAATCAATTTATATTTAGGTGTTGAGTTGCAAAACTTCTAAAGAGGTATGGAGAAAGCTTGAAAATATACATGCAGGTAACTCAAAGGTGGAAGAAGTAAAGCATCAAATTTATAGGGAAAAATTTGAGCAACTCAAAATGAAGGAAGATGAAAATATTATTGCATTCTTTTAGCTTGTTGATGAAACAATAAATACATTGAAAGGTTTGGGAGAACCTGTCAAAACGAAAATTGTTGTCCGAAAGATTCTCAAAACAATCCCAGCAAGATTCAACTGAAAGGTATCTCTCTTGGAAGATAGATCAGATCTGACCAATCTCAGCATAGACGAATTGCATAGAATTCTTACAACATATGAAATGAGAATTGAAGAAGAGGGTGGCATATCTCATTTAGAAACAACATTTTCCGCATCCAAGTAGATTGGCAAGGACAAGCAGACTTAAAACGCCAAAACTTATAGCTATAAAGATGAAGAAAAGGAAGAAGATGAAGAAGAATTTTCAGATAAAAAATTTGCCTACTTCACACGAAATATGAGAAAAGGTATGGGAAAATTCAAAGGTAAACTTCAATTGACATTTTTTTATTGTGGTGAGGTTGGGAATTTTGTAGCCAAGTGTCCTCACAAAAATGACGTTGTTATAAAAGGAAAGAAAGACCCTAGTAAGTTCAACAAGCAAGGAAAGAAGAAATGGTTTAAGAAAAGTTTTTTATCCAAAGAAGATAGATCCTCATCCAATGAAGACAGTGATGATGAAGAAGAAATCAATGGAAGAGTTTTGTTTATGGTGAATCACAATAAGAAAGAGTCATCTGACGAAGAAGATGAAGAATAAGAAGAGAGGACTGAAGTTGAATTTCAAAATGAAGTGATCAAGGTTATCAAAGAGCTCAAGGCTAAGAATAAGCATGTCAATGCTCTTGAAGACGAATTAAAGATAGAAAGGTAACATGTCATAAATCTTAAAATCAAGGTTGAAGAATACAAACAAATTGAAGAATCACTTAGTAAAGAATTAAAGGAAAGAAACAAGGAAAGAGAGGCATTTGAAAATGAAATAGTCTCTCTATGAAAGGAAGTAAAAAATGGAAAAACTCTTCAAAGCTACACCAAAAAATCAAAGGCATTGGAAGAAATCATAAACAATTAGCAATCATGCAGTGACAACAGTGATATTGGTTACAATGAAAAATTCGAAAAGGAGTCAAGTCCTTCGATGAGAACGAAAGAAGATGAATATGAAAAATCTACCAAGTAGGTAGATCTCACAACTAAAGCAAGACATCATGACCCATAGGAAGAAACATGGAAAACAATTCCTCAAAGAAGATTTCCTCCTAGGTATCAAACTATGTTTTATGGTCATTGCTATTCGTGTGGAAGGTTTGGACATAGAGTTGTAGAATGTCGCATGTATGTTTGGAATGAATATTGTTCGAGGAGATCTTTCAGAAACGGATATTCTAGAACTCATCAAAATATCAAAATATTTGATCATTTGAGTGATGATGTCAAATGTTGCAAATGTAAAAATTTTGGACCTCTGACTAAGGATTGCAGACTTGGAAGCTCTTCAAAGGAATTATTGCAAAATCAGAATGAACAAGTATGGGAAAAGAAGATTGAAAAATGTGTTATCTCTCTCAAGTCTCAAAGAAACAGAAACATTTGGTATGTTGACAATGGTTTCTCAATGAATATGACTGGAGATAAAAATAAGTGCATATCCTTGAAGGAAAAGAAAGATGGAACAATGTATTTTAGAAATGACGGATCTTCAAACATCATAGGAGAAGGTATTGTCACACTTGGAAGCAAGGATGGATTAGCCAAGCATGTGTTGTTGGTTGAAAATATAAATCACAATCTTCTTAGTGTTGGACATATGTGCAAGAAAGGACACACGATGTTATTCAACTCCAAGAAATGTGAAATCAGGAAAGGAAAATTTGAAAAAATTGTGGCTACATCAAGCAGAGCTCCAAATGACATATACATTTTGGATGAAACACCTAAAGGGTGACTTTTGGCAAAAGAAGATGAAATTTTGTTATGGCACAAATGAATGGGACATATAAATTTCGACAATTTGGTCAAGATTAGCAAAAAGGAAGCAATAAGAGGAATGCTGAAAATTTCAAAACCTACCAATACGATATGTGAATCTTTTCGGAATGAAAAATAGACAAAAGTCTAGTTCAAGACAAAGGAACACTTTGTGTCACATCCATTGGAATTCATACATACTAATATATGTGGTCCTATGAGAACAAAAGGTTTAGATGGTGAATTATACTTTATGCTAATGATAGATGATTACACCAGAATGAAATTCGTCAGTTTCTTAAAGAAAAAAACTGAGGCGTTTGAATGTTTCAAAATATACAAACAATTGGTCAAAAATGAAACCGATTTGAAGATCAAATGTCTGAGATTAGATAATGGCATAGAATTCACATCCAAAGCACTTCAGAAATATTGTGATGGAAATAGAATAAAAAGGAAATTCTCAACATCGAGAACACCACATCGGAATGGAGTTTCTGAAAGAAAAATAATAACCATACACGAAATGGCTAGAACAATGTTAAATGACTCAAAATTGGATGATAAATTATGGGTTCAAGTAATCAATATAGTTGTATTCATTGTAAACAGAGGTCTACTCAGGAAAAATTGTAACATGACTTCGTACCAAATATGGAAGGGAAGACTGGCTAACGTAAGATAATTCAAAATATTTGGAAGTAAATGCTACATGAAAAGAGAAGAACAAAAATAGGGCAAGTTTGATTCCCGTGTTGACGAAGGTATTTCATTGGTTATTCATGCAAAAGAAAGGCTTATAGATGGTACAATATGAGGCGAAAACAAATAGTTGAAAGAATAAATGATAATTTTGATGAAGATTGTGTTCTAAAGGATAAAAATGAGACCGTCTCTAAGGGCCTTGAGGTAGAATATGTGAAGGATGAAGAATAAGCTCCAAAACAATACCGATCAAATAAGGAAACAACAATCAACCAAGAGGAAATAAGAAATGATCAGCAAGATGTACAAGAAACTTCTCCAAAAGTTTTAAGAGAATGGTGTCAAAAGAAACATCCATCAAATGAAATCATCAACAACATAAATGAAAGAATTAGAACCAAAAGAATTTGACAGCTTCATCCATCACAACAAGCCCACCTTGCTCTTTTAGCAACTTTTGAGCCTAGAAATTTTGAGGAAGCTAGTCAAAATGAACACTTGGTAGCAGCTATGAATGAAGTACTAGATCAAATTGAGAAGAATGACATTTGGGAATTGGTTCCACGACCAAAAGATAAAAATGTTATTGGAACTAAACAGGTCTTCATAAACAAATTGAACAAGGACGAACAAGTCACTAGTAATTAGGAAAAATTAGTATGCAAAGGATATGCACAAGTAGAAGGAATTGTTTGTGAAGAAACATTTTCTCTCATTTCTAAAATGGAAGTCATCATGATGTTTCTTTCTTATGCATTCTTGAGAAAAATCAAGGTGTAGAAAATGGATGTTAAGTCATCCTTTCTAAATGGTGAATTGGAAGAATAAGTTTACATTGAACAACCTGAAGGTTTTCTGCTCTCTGACAAAGAAGACTATGTCTGCATATTAAAAAAGGCACTATATGGTCTCAAACAAGCTCCTAGAGCTTGGTATGCTCGTCTTGATGGATATCTACATCAAAAAGGATTCAAGAAAGGAAGTGTCGACATAAATCTCTATGTGAAAGTGGATCAAGATAACCTAACAATTATCGAGGTATATGTGGACGATATAATCTTTGGAAGAAATCATGACAAATTAAGTAAAACCTTTTCCAAAAAGATGCAAAGTGAGTTTTAAATGTCTCTACTTGGCAATATGACATACTTTTTAGGGCTTCAAATATCTCAACAGGATAAAGGAATATTTATATATCAAACCAAGTACATCAAGAAAATGCTCAAGAAATTCAAGATGGAAGATTGCAAGCCTGTCATTACCCCAATGGTAAGAAGATGCAAGTTAAGTTTAGAAGATTCATCAAAGGATGTGGAACAAAGACTGTATAGATATATGATTGGCAGTCTTCTATATGCGACAACTTCTCGGCCATACGTAATGCAGGTAGTTGGACAAGTGGAAAGATTCCAAGCAGCACCAAAAGAATATCATATTATTTCCAACAAAATAATTCTTCGATATCTTAAGGGCACAACAAAATAGGGTTTATGGTATCCCAAAGGAAATGATCTAGTTATCCAAGCTTATACAGATGCAAATTGGGTAGGAAGTGTTGATGATTGAAAGAGTACCAATGGAGCAACATTCTCTCTAGGCGGTTGCCTTGTTTCATGGTTAAGTAAAAAGGTAGTATTCAATCTCGTTATCCACAACAGAAGCAGAATATATCACGAAAACAACTTGTTGTACTCAAGTTCTCTTGATGAAGCAAACTTTGCAAGATCTTCAAGTCAAGTTTGATGAGCTTATTCCAATATTTTGCGATAACACCAATGCCATCAATATCTCCACCAATCTTGTGATGCATTCCAAAAGAGAGCACATTCCGATCAAATATAATTTCATTAGAGAGAAGGTTGCTGAAAAGAATATCAAGATTGAATATCTTGTCACAAAGGAAAAAAATTGTTGACATATTTAATAAACCATCACCTCATGCATCATTTGAGTATCTTCGTCAAAGGCTTTGGATTCTCCTAAGTTCTCATTAGACTCTTTCTCTTATCTAACTAAGTAGAAAGGGGGAGTGGAGGTGTATACGGATATGCAGGGTGACGATTTTTCACGGGGAGCTACCCTTTTCCATTGATGACAAAGGGGGAGAGAAGACAATAGGAAAAGGTGTCATGATCGCAGAGGGAGTACTTGTGTTGCCATCAATGCCAAAGGGGGAGATTTTTTATCAGTGGTTGTCATTGATGTCAACCCAAGTAGCAACAGGGGCTACCCTAATCTTTCATGGAAATTTTGAATTGACAACTCATATTATTCTGAGTAAAGGATCTTCTAGATGGATTCTACTCGTTGATATGTTTTCGTTGATATATGGAACACCATGTAGTTCTTCACAATTTGAGAGTTATTCATGTTTGAAGTTAGTAACCCAGGTTAGTGAGCTAAAACCCCATTGGGTTGTGGCATGGCACTCATAATTGGTTGTGGTCATTAATTAGTCAATAATTAATCATTTTTTATGCTCCTAAAATTCCTCCAACATTCACTTTTTGAGGACCCTCTCAACTCTAGAAATTTATATAAATAGTCACCCTCATATCCTCATCTAGCAAGAACTTTTGAACGAACAATCTTGTGAGAAGACCTCTATAATTTTTCTCCCTCACGATCTGTTGCAAAAAAATATCGTCACCATGACTATTTGTAGTCAATATGGGTCTATCATCACTTATACTGGCCTCCTAAGCAAGTCTCAGACCTTAGTTCTTCATGTCAAGCTTTGCAAATAAGAGAAAGACATTAAAAATAAATAAAACTATGGTTCCGCACTTTCTCTCACTTTTGCCTGCGGGCCCGCACCCTTTGTTCATATTACCTGCGTATCTGCATGCTCTGTCTGTAAAGGGGTGGGTGCGTACCCCTGTAAAAGTAAAAAAGGCGCAAAATTATTCTAAAAAAGTTTACTTTGGATGAATTCTAGATGTTTCTAGAAGGAATTTTGATGTGGATTGTTCTCTCCAAGATGGTTCATGCATCCTGAAAGAGAAGGAGCTAATCCCTTAATAGGAGGAGCTATCACTTTGAAGGAGGGCTTTATCCCTTTGAAGGAGGACCTAGTAACTTCCCTCCATTGCTTTATAAATTAAGGCATTGGGTTAGTTGCTGGGGAGGTTAGAAGCTGAACATTTTTTAGGGTAAATGCTGGTGGAATTAAAACTTCTTGGTTAAGCTTGAGAGGAGAGATCGCATACCTTTTTGGCTTCATTGGGAAGTGAGTGAAACTTTTCAAAGTAGAGGAGACTTTTTCTTGGACCCTGGGAGGAGTTTGTACAACATCAAGGCACAGGTTGTAAAGTTCTTCTTTCATTTGAATTAATACAATCAGATTCATTTTCTCAACAAATTGTCTTATGTGGTTTGTTTCATAATCTCCTTAATAATTATGATGAATATGATTTATGATATTGGCTTTTCAGGTGCTATTTAATTTGTTTGCTTGTTTGCGTTTGCAGAATTACACTTCAAGGTAGCTCATTTGGAGCAAAGGAGCGAGGCTTCCACAAACTTGCTTTGGATCCAAGGTAGGCCTAAAACACTTGTTTTCCTTTATTTTTAATTGCATATTTAGAGAAAGATAGTTTTTGATTGGCTTGCTTATCATTAGATATCGTTAGATACTAGGGAGGTCGATCTTGTCCGCAACCTCGATTCATTCCGTGTGACAGGAGGCAAAATAAAAGGAGGGAGAATGAACCAAAAACAAAACTCTATGACGAAAAGCAGCCTAGTCATAATAGGTTCAAGATATTAGAAGAAGAAGAGGGGAATGAAAGAGCAAAGAAAGTATTGAAGGACAATCCAGTAGAGAAGGAAAAGGATGACAACATGGAGGATAGACCTGAAAAAAGCCAACAAAAGGAGGATTAGCCCAACATGATGGAACTTGATAGGGACAAAGAGATGACCCCAAGCAAAATGGGAATGGAGGAGCATGAACTATAGGACATATTGGAAAGGGAGCATCTCGATCTAGAAAAGTTCCTGGAGGAAGGATCTACCAGAGGAGTGGATCCACTACCTCAAGAGGAATTTAATAAAGTACAATAGCTCTTCCTCTGGGGAACTCAGCAAAAGGGTTCTTGGGTCAAAATAAACCATGATAGTCAGGATAATGGAGGGGTCAGAACTATGGACGCAATAGAGGGACAAGCTCCCAAGAACCCATGAAGGAAAAGAGAAAGAAAAAGACAAAATGAGCTACTGATTGAATGTGGAAAACTCATGATCAACTCAGGTAAGATGAAAGACCTAACTAGTCACTTATTTACAAATCTTTCTTAAGGAAGCTTACAACATGGAATATTAGGGGTCTAGGAAGTAAAAGGAAACAATGAAATCTCAGCAATAGAATGAAGGAAGATAAACTGGATTTGGTATTTATCTAGGAAACAAAATGTTCTATAGACAAAATAAGAGAGATACATAGCATGTGGCTTATTAAGTATGAATATCGAGAAGTTAAAGCAGACAATGCAGCAGGAGGAATTCTTACATTGTGGAACCCTCAAAAACTTGGAATCCTAGATGTTGAAGCATCCAGGAACTACCTATCAGTGGTCATCCAACCTTTGGGGGATAAGGAAGTTTATCTGATGACAAATGCCTATGGTCCACAAAAGCTTGAAGATAAATTGAGGCTTCTAACCTCTCTGGAGGAGCTAAGAGAAAGACATCCAGGCATCCCATGGATTCTAGGAGGGGATTTTAATATGATCAAATCTCTCCCAGAAAAAAAAAAAGTGGGACTAGATCTCTAGGCGGAGATTCCATATCTTTTTAGAACTTCATTACGAACATGAGGCTAGTAGATATAGAAACCTACAATGGTATCTTCGCCTAGAATAATAAAAGGAGAGGGGCTTCTCAAGTGGCATCTAAATTAGATAGATTCATTATCTCTAAGGAACTTATCCTCTCATTCCTTGACTTGTCAGCTATGATCTGGAGAGGTAAATCCCCTCTACGGATAGAGGCGATCCCTACTAGCCCAAAGGGGGTCTAGCAACAATCAAACAATGCTACACTGCAGGTTCCTAGTTGTAATTAACAAGTGGGTAAAAGAAACCTACTTGGATTCCAACGCTATGTTTGTTGAAGAGATGGTCCTCTCGCTCCTTCACTCCAGCTGATCACAATTCTCTGCTATCCTCGCGGACGAACACCTGCACAAGCAAAAAGAGAGCAAACAAGAGCGTAAAATCTACTAACAACAACTATGTATCAGTCAGGAAGGATACAATTTCCATCAATCATTCATTGGACAAATGGAAATGGAACCATAAGAGTAGTCATCTATCTTTATTAATCAGAAAGTAGAGTAAGTACAACCGAAGTCCTGACGCTGAGTCCTTCTCTAGAGGGTCCAGCCAGCATGTCTTCCAAGCATTCACCTTTGAAGCCAATCTCCCAAGTCAAAGAGGTCTCTCTCTCACATACAAGGCAACAAGCTCATGACCTTCCTCAAGCTCAAAGCAATCCTCACACAACACACCAAATGCCTACAAAGAGCAGCACTAAATGCACTAAGAATTCCTCAATCAAAGTCTATATGTTCCAAAACTAGCTGCTCATGGGCAATGGAGGAGGCTTATAAAGGAGAAGAAGTCTCCATGAATAGGTAAAGGATGAGCTTTCCCCCAAGATAAGTGGATGGTCAGTCGAACAGACATGCCAGAGAAAGGATGGCGACCTCAACAATGCTAACAACCAAGTCTGGAGGGATCTGGAAGGTTGGTTGTTAGAACAAATCCGCCCAAACAGGATCAGCGCGGGTGAAACACTGGGCTGGCGCGCTGACATCGCAGACCAACTACAGAGGAGTTCTGGTCAACGCTCAACGGGACAAATGGCGGGTGCGCTGTCCGTAAAATGGGACCAGCGCGGAAAAGACGTGTGCTTCCGCGCTGGCAGCGCATCAGATACACTGGGCTCCGCCCGTCAGCGCGGTTATTTGATTAACAGACGCAATGATTCATTTAGCTTAGGCAAAGAGGGTTTTTTAGCCATTTTGAGGAGCATGAGCATAGGTGAATGTGGTTTCACAACACAGTGGGGAGACTGACATGATGGCAGTGACATTTTACTGTGTAACAGGTATGTGGACCACTTTTGATGGTGATAATTCTACAATTTCCCTTGGGTCTGTATGAACTACAGGGGTCGGTGGTCTGTGTGGATGACCGTTTCCTTCCCCAAAATGTATGCTTCTATTGTCAGTAAGCCTACACAATGGAATACATCTCTTTGTCATAAGTGGGATACTTCCGAACTGTGTCTGAAAGTGTCTCACTGTGATATGCCAGTGGATGCCCATTTTGAGTAAGGACTACCCCAATAGCATAGTCAGAGACATCTGTCTCGACCTAAAATGGTTGTTGCAAGTTTGGTAATGCGAGCATTGGTGCCGAGAAGAGGTGATATTTCAACTCTGTGAATGCCTTTGCAAGTCTGGTAATGCGAGCACTGATGTCGAGCAAAGGTGATATTTCAACTCTATGAATGCCTTTGTTGAGACTCAGACTAAAAGAATTTTTCTTTGGCTCCTCCCTTGGTGATTTCACTCAAGGGCCAAGTGATATGAGAAAATCCCAACATGAACCTGTGGTAGAAGTTGGCAAGACCTAGAAAGCTGTGGAGCCCCGTCAGAGTGGTTGGAGATGGCTAAACCCGAATGACTTGGATGTTGGCTAGATCCACATGCATCCCCCCGTTCATCAATAATGTATCCCAGATACTGAACCTAGGTCATGCCAAAAGTGCATTTATCCAAATTGGCACATAACTTGTGTTGCCGCAGTGTTTTGAGAACCTGTCAGATTTGGTGGAGGTGCTCTTCCCAACTCTGGCTGAAGATTAGGATGTCATCCAAGTATACCACTACAAATGAGTTGGTGAATGGTCGCAAGATGTCATCCATTAGCCTCATGAACGTTGCAGGAGCATTCGTCAATCTGAAAGGCATAACCAACCGTTCGAAAAGGCCCTCCTTGGCTTCGAAGATAGTCTCCCACACATCGAAGGGTTCGATTGGTACTTGGTGATATCCTGACTTCAAATCCATCTTGCTATTCAGTTGGTGCAGGAGGTCATCAATCTGTGGGATTGGGTACCCATTACGGACAATGATCTTGTTCAACACCTGATAGTCAATAAAGAGTCTCCAAGTCCCATCCTTCTTTTGTACCAACACGATCGGGCTCCCACAAGGTGATGAACTTGGACAGATGTGACTTTTCTGCAATAGTCCGTGAATCTACCTCTATATTTCATCATTATCCAGAAAGGAGCATTGATATATTGGTCCATTAGGTAGTGGCGCACGTAGGGTCAGATCAATGGAGTGCTTGACCTAACAATGCAGATAAACCCCTGTGGTAGAGGTGAAGATGTCCTCATACTCCTCCACAACCTTGTCCATCTGTAGTTGTCGTGTGGAGGTGCCTTGTCTAGAGGTCATGGCCACCATCTTCTTCTTTCCTTGTGGGCATATCATTAGGAAAAAAAAATTCCCGGTCTTGCAAATGAGCTTACTGCATTATTTTGTAGTAACCAAAGAGATGGCAGTAGGCAGTGTTACCTCTGGTATCTTGTACAACTTATTTCCCAAAGTAACAATAACAAGACGGGGCCTTGATTCATACACAGCATGTCATTTCCACAAGTATGGTTGTCCTAATAAAACATCACAAACATCAAGGGGAGCAATGTCACACAATACCTCATCCGTGAAGGGCTTGATGTTGTATGGAAGGCGACAGTGCTAGCTTATGCGAAGATCCTATCCTTGGTGAAGCCACCCCATGGTGTACAATTGTGTATGTGTTGTGGTTGGTAAGCCCAGCCGCTTCACGACCTTTTTTGAAATGAGGTTTTTTTGGCTCCCACTATCAATAATGAACTGTAGGGGGGAGCCCTTTACCCACATCTGGTAGTGGAAGAGATGCTCCTCCTCCTTTGGGTCTTTGGGTTCCTCCTTCTGGACCTTCGTGGTGGCAATGGTGGCGTTGGGCTCTGCATCAATAATATGCTTCACTTTGTCATTCCCCTTGTTGGGTTCTAACTCGGAGTCAGAACATGCATCTAATTATGAAACCCTTAGCTTGGCCACCAGTAATTGCTTGGCCCGACACTCACTTGTGTTGTGAGTGGAGCTCTTATGGAACTCACACCACTTTCCTTGTCCTTTTTCAGCTTCGCGGCACTGTTCTTTGCTTGTAGCTTTGGCAGGTTGTCTTGGGCCACCCCACCTTGGCTTTGTCCTTTATTTTGTGGTTTGGGGGCACCTTACCCTTGCTTTAGATTCCCAAATCCAAAATCTCGCTTCTTCTGTTTAAACCTTTGCTTGACCTTGACAACATATCGGTATGTCGTGTCGAGCGAGGAGATGTTCAGGAACTCTATTTCTTCGTAGATGTACTTGTGTAGGTAGCCATGGTAATTTAGTACCAAATGCTGCTCCAAATCCTTGATACCCAACTTTGTGCAAAGGGTACGGAAAATATTGGTAAACTCCAGCATGCCTTGGTCCCTTCCCTGCCACAACGTGGTCCACTTTATGTATTGATCCTCATAGCTTCCGATAGGGTAGTACTACTCCTTTATGGAAATCTAGAATGAATTCCAAGTGGGTGTGACTGAAAATAGTGAGCCCGTACTTTCAACCTTCTGCTCATAGTAGGTTTCTCACTAGTCCTTGACGTGTGGGGCTACTTTGAGAAGAGCGAAAATAATCTTTTCCCGACTTGAAAAATCATGAACAAAAAAATACTCTTCTAGTAGATTTAACCATTTATGTACAACATCTATGTCTATTTGACCCTCGAAGATGGGGATTTCAAAATTAACTTGTACCTTAAAGGGTGTGGCATTTCTAGAGTAGTTGTTGGAAGCCAATGCGTCGCCTCTAGGTAGTTGCTGCAGGATCCCGACAAAGTTGTCCATCATCACGTTCCCTTGCTGCTTGAGGGCTTCTTCGAGCAAGATTTTGATGGGATCTCATGCCCCCTCACCTTTCTTTTCATCCTCCATGGGAGGACATCAGGATTTGTGAGGCTGGTCTTGCAAATGTTCAACCAGTTCGAGCCCTAACTCCTTATATCCTGACCTCATTGGGGAAATGCAAAGAAAAACAGAGAGAAAGCAGACCACTCTGATACCACTGATTCAGATTTAAACAGGAACAAAACAAATTAAAGAGATATCCATAAATACAGAGATGCAGTGGAAATAATACTTCATTTCATTACTATGAAATAATGAAATATGCTTACAAAAAGAAATGGAAATAAACCAGCTAAGGCTGTGGTAGCTTATCTCTGAGAAGATATGTGGTGGCTACATGCCTCAAAACTATGTTAAAATGAGGCCCTAAGGCCTATTTATCGTTAAGAAACAATGGGAAACCATAAACATCCAAAAACCTAACCCTAGAAGATGAAATGCCAAACTGTGGGCTTCATTTTGGTAAATTGGTACATAAACTTCCCGGGGTCGTAACTTTGGCATACGATCTTCGTTTGACGTGCACAATATCTCGTTAGAAATTTCTATCTGAGAACTACAACTTTGGGAAGAGCAACATCGCTCCATGGACCTCAAAATAGCTTCGGAAGTTCAAGACCCGAAAAACTGTTAAATGTAGTAAACTGTGCTACAATTAAGGAAACTAAAAAGTTGAAAGAAATAATGGTGGGGATCCAAGTAGACATGGAGGGTGGCCAAAAATATGCACCCATATAATTTTAGGTATTAGGTTGGGTCGGGAGGTAATTCAGACCACTTTCCTATCATCTCGGAGTTTAAAGGGACCATTAGGAACTCTGGATCTCCTTTTAAATTTAACCTAGCCTGGCGCAAAGAACATAGCTACAACAAATTACTTAAAGCCACTTAGATCCCACAGGCCCGAGACCAAGGTTCTTCTTTAACTCATCTTTTTATGGAAAACCTTAAACGAATGAAATAGGAAATAATTACTTGGGCAAAAGATAAAAGGATTAGGGAAGAAGCCAAGCTAAAACTCATTGAAGGATCTATTGAAATCTTGGAACGTCCAGAGGGGGATGGATATGAGACAGAAGAGTAAAAGGAGAGGATAAAATGGCTAGAATCCTCAAAAATAAATATTCCTAATGATATATAAGATCAATGGAGACTCAAAAGTAGAGCTATTTGGTTAGCTGTCAGGGACGAAAACTATAAGTTCTTTCAAAATTATGCTAAAGGCAGGAAGAATATAAATATTATATGGGAAGTTTGAGGTTCTAGAATGGTAACTAGAGCGAAATTGGTGTTTTAGGATCTCACAAATTTTATTCAAGGAATGGACACCTATTTTCGATGTACAAAGGAAAAAAAAATGAGGAGATACCAATTTGGGTTCAACTTTCGGCATTTATCGTATAGTTATGGATGGAGGACATTTTTAGGGCCATTAGGAACATGGCAGGGACTTTTCTTGAAGCTGATATGCTTTCTTTGAGACCAAGAAGAAGATTGTGGCCCAAATCCTAGTAAAACTAGATCGAAGAGAGGGTTTGGTGGAAAAAATTGAACTTCAGTTATAGGGGTATTCACACTCCCAGATTATTGACTATGAGGATTTTCCTTTTCGATGTTATAGATGCCATAAACATGGGCATTTGGCATGTGATTTCCCTTTGGCTTTTCATAGAATAAGGCAATAAAGGGGATCCTCAAGAGAAGAAACTCGAGCAAATGCAATGGAGGAAGAAATTATATAGGATGCGAAGATCGAGGAACAACGGGTTGGTATTCCTCGACCTATGGAGTTTGAAGAAGATCGGACTTTGCAGCTTGAGAAACAAGATATACTAGAGAATGCTCAATAATTAGAGGCTCAGGATGAGATTGAAATTGTCAGCCCTACTCCCCAATTTGCGAGTACTTTTTTCCTCCCCTCTCCTCTTTATCTGCATCATGCACTCTTTACTAAATGTTCTCTTAAGGCCTTGTCCCTCCAGACCATTGTCTTCTAATGTTTTGCCTCGATGTAGCTTTTCATTTGCTTTGGACAGTACCATTACCTCTATTCCATCTCTCAACTTGTCTATGTCCTCCCCAACTATCCCTAATTTTTTATCCCTCCGTATCTCTTCCTCTTTGACGTCCTATCATAACCTACATCCCCATGATAGGAAAGATTCCCCCCTTAGCATCCATAGGAGGGCTTGAGGGTCTCTAGGAGCCTTTAATGCCTCGAAAACCTAGAGGTAGGAAATCTAAATTATCTAAGGCTCAACTGAAAGTAAAACTGGACATAGCAGATGGGAAACAACTCTCTCTGAAAGGGGCACTTAGAGTAGTGAAATCACTTGTGGTGGTTACCAAATGATTTTTATATACTTCAACTGCAGAGGGTTTTCTAACACCCATAAGAAGCTAGCTCTAAAATATTTATTCAAAAAATATTGTCCTGATATTATCCTGCTACAAGAAACCTTTGGAAATGGAGAGATCGTGATGGCATCTCTTTGCAAAATTATGTCTAGCTAGTCTTTCTTTACCTCTAATGCAAATGGAAAATTTGCGAGCCTAGCTCTGGGATTTAAAGATAGCAGTATCAATATTTATAACTCTTGGAGATCAAATTTGGTACTGGGAGATGAGGTTTATTCTTAATAACTGTGTATGGATTTTTTCCCTTCTCAACATCTACGATCTGTGCCATGACAAGGCCTCTTTCTAGAACTCTTTGTTCTCTAAATATTTCATGAAGTACTCCAATCTAGTCGTGGGATGTGACTTCAATTTCTATTTGGGTATGTCTAAAACTTGGGGGCCATTGGCTCAAGCTGATCCCTTGGAAGATTTATTTATGAACAAGCTAATGATTGGTAAGCTTATTGATATGAATTTGATTAAATCCAAACCCACCTGGAGGAACAGGCACTCGGGTGCAGCAAGGGTGCCTAATAGACTAGATTGTTTCTTAATGAAGGAAGATCTTAGTAACCTGAATATCCCATTTTGGGTAATGGGTTGGGTCGGGAAGTGATTCAGACCACTTTCCTATCATCTTGGAATTTAGGGACCAATAGGAACTCTCGATCTCTTTTTAAATTTAACCCAGCCTAGCTTAAGGAACATAGCTACAACAAATTAGTTAAAGCCACTTGGAGCCACAGGCCCTTGACTAAGGTTCTTCTTTAACTCATATTTTTATGCAAAACCTTAAACGAATGAAATAGGAAACAATTACCCAGCAAAAAGATAAAAGGATTAGGGATGAAGCCAAGCTAAAATTCATTGAAGAATCTCTTGAAATATTGGAAAGCCTTGAGGGGGATGGATATGAGATAGAAGAGAAAAAGGAGAGGATAAAATGGCTGGAATCGTCAAAAAGAAATATTCTTAATGATATATAAGATCATTTGAGACTCAAAAGTAGAGCTATTTGGTTAGTTGTTGGGGACAAAAACTGTAAGTTATTTCAAAATTATGCTGAAGGCAAGAAGAATATAAACAATATATGGGAAATGCAACGGTACTATGGGGGTACTTCTAAATATTTTGATGAGCTTTCAAATTTGCGGAGAGATCATTCCAAAGGCATGTTTAGAGCCCTAGAAGAAGATATAATTGCAAATTTCATCCAAGTTGCTCAAATTTTCCTTAGATATTCGGAAGAGGAAGAAAATGATATGCTCATGGATCCTGTTTCAAAAGGAGAAGTTGAAGGAGTTATTAAATCGATGTAGAAATATAAGAGCCTAGGATCAAATTCAGGTACATATCTTTGCAATATCTCATCGTTTCCCATTTTGTAGAGGTGCCCCGCGATGACAGAAAAGTCTGCCGCACGCACCACCAATTCCTTCTTCTGCTGGACTGAATATTCCTTTGGCACAGTCCCTATGGTTAAAAAATGGATTATATCTTCGAAGTGGCCATCCGCGACGCGCACTACAAAGAGTTGTGCATCAAGTAGTCCTTCTTCCAAATTTGTTGGCTCCTCACTGGTCTCAATTCATGATAATTGATCTGGTCCTACATTTAGGTGTCCCTACTTTATGATGACCTGAAAGTCATATTCTTGAAATAGTAACAGCCATCAGCATATGCACCCCCCCAACACAGGCTTGTTCACCAGGTATTTCAACGTGGAATGATCAGTATACATCTTGAAGTGCCCGCCAAGTAAATAGTGTTGGTATTTTTGGAGCACGTATACCATTTCCAACTCGTCGCACTCAGTAGTATAGTAGTTCTTTTTTACTTTGGAGAGTCGCAAACTCACGAAAACGATCAGGTGATCCACGCCTTCCATGCCTTCCTACGTAAGTACAACTCCCAGCACAATACACGATGCATCAACATGTACATGAAATTCTAAGTCCCATTTTGGGAACACTAGGATGGGAGCGGATGCCATTTTCTCCTTGAGAACATCCAAACTTTTCCTACAATCATCATCCCAACAATATATAGTGTCCTTTTTCAATATTTTTTCCATTGGCAGTGTTATTTGTGCATAGCCCTTGATAAATTTGTGATAGTAACCAGTGTGCCCCAAAGTAGTGTGTAGTTTTTTGACACTTCGCGGCACTTCCAGATTGAGAATAACAACAATCTTCACAGGGTCCACCATTAGGCCTTGTTTTCGGACCACATGGCCAAGCAGGTTTCCAAAGGGAACGAGGAAGGTGAACTTCTTAAGATTCATCGCGATCTGGTGTCATTGGCAAGTATCCAACATCAAACGTAAGCTCTCTATATGGTGTTTAACTAACCCAAATATAGTCCAATCATCCAGATATACCTCCAAGAACTTGTGGATGTACTCCTTGAACGCGACCACCACTATGCGTGAAAATATTGTTGGTGTGTTCTTCAATCTAAAGGGCATAACAATGTACTGAAAATATCCCTATTCGATTGAGAAGGTTGTCTTGCTCCTATCTTCCGACGTGATCTTGATTTGATGCTACCTTGAGAAGCCATCCGTGAATTAGTAAGCTTCCTAACCACCAACATTCTCCAATACTTCATCTGTGAATGGTGTCGGGAATGGATCGTGAACACAGGCGTCGTTAAGCTTCCTAAGGTCCACACATATTCTAATTTCACACTTTTTTTTCTCCTATACTACCATTGGACTCACCCAGTCAGATTCTTCCACTAGTTCAAGAATTTTGGCTGCGAGAATTTTGTCTAATTCATCGCGGACCTTTTCTTTATATTTTGGATTCAAATGGTAAGGCCGCTGCTTAACTAGCTTCACGTCTAGTTTCAAAGTGATCTTCATCATCCCTAAATCGCCAATGATCCCCTTTAAGTCGGTGATTTTGGTCTGGAACAAATCTTGATATTCACTAAGTAACTCGGCGACCTTATCTACCATAGCATCATCCCAATAGTCCCCAAGTGTCACATACTTCGGCTCCGCGTCTATGCCAATGTTTACCTGCTTTGCTTTTAGCGACGCAGTGATGTCGTGATCCTCAATTGATGGTCCTCGAACTTCATGACAACTTTCAGTTTCTGAAATATTAATATTTTGGGGGTCGTCATCATCCTCCTCGACTTGCACATTATAACATTCTAGGGCACTGCTTAACTGGGTTGCCCATGCTGGTTGAAGTACTTGCAATGGTTCCTGTGGTATTTTGAAGATGGTAGCTTTTACTCCTTGCAGCGTGTCATCAACAGTATCCAACCATTGGTCTTCAAATGTGAATGTTAACAAAAATCCCTTGCGTAAGACATCCCATTCACCCATACCATGTCGAATTTCGGTCTCAATATACCAATTCATGGGTATGATATCCAGGGTATGGTAGAATAAATGTATCCATTCAAGTTGTGGTTCTTCCTCATAGGCCTTGGTCCATTTCGCGAGGTGTGTGCACGAATCATCCCATCCATCATATTTATCTTCTATCTGTAGTTGCGGTTTCCCAAATCATAGGTGCATCATTCTTCTACATCTGCTCCAGTTCTCAAAATTTCCTTGATGTGTTCCCCACCACCACGCAGGTGATGCGCGTAGTGCCCACTTCAATGCATCAAACCGCTATTGTCCTGGTACTGCGCTTTCAAACTTGCTCAAGAATTCATCCACTGTTGTGAATCTGTCATATGTTGGTAGATCTTAGACCTGGGTTGTTATGCAACGCAGTGATCTAATCATCATTTTGCAATTCAGTGTTGTCACTTCATTCAATCGATTGTGCCATCATTCATCTTCTTTATCTGAATCCGTGGTGCATGAACTCACATTCTCCCACGAGATCCTTCCATCTGAAATTAGATTCACCCAATCCTGGTCTTGTGCTATTATTTGGTAAATACAATCTAACTCATTGTTGCTTTCATCTTCGCGCACCGGTTCAGTGTAGTGGGCTCCTTCGGTTGGGTCTAGTGGGACTACTACGCGTAAGGACTTTTTCTCGAATATCATCGTCCACTTCTTCATTTTGATAACTCCATTCATATCAGTGGCCTAGTCTATTCCTAACAATGTGGGATAGGGATTTCTGTCATCGACAATCTCTATTACTTCAAAGTCTGTCTATGTGCTCATGCCTTCGATATCAACTATTACCCCTTGCAACCTCCCCATGGACAAAATCTTATGTTGGTTCACCATTCGTAATTGAATAGGGGACCACTATAACATACGCCCACCCATACATTCCCATGTCTTCTTCAGTAATACATTCACTTCCGAACCCAGGTCTAGGATTACTTGATCCATTTCATACTCGCCAATCTACGCCATCAATCTCATTTCCCTCTTAGTGCACAATGCATGCTTTCCCAGTTTCCAAACTACGTGTGGTTCCCCTGACGCTGCACACCTGGTGATCAACTCTGTAGTCCCTTAACTTCCTTATTGTTGTGCAGTAGTTTCATGCATGTCTCCAAAAAGGTAGTAAGCATAGAAGGATCCATCCCTAGCTTTGGTTGATCCTTACTACCTAAAGTAGAGGCCTCTGCGAAGATCTTCTTAGCTTCCATGAACATCTCCTCTACACGTTCTAGGTCAAACTCAGGTTCCTTTATAGGAGCCTTGTGAACCCATGTATCTTCCTCAAGATGCTTCCCCTTATCCTCCCCTATGGTCGCACCGCTTCTAAGCATCATGTTCACATTTGGGTCTTCTTTGTGTGGTTTAGACCTCATCATTTGGATATTCTGAGTCAGAGGAGGTTGGAGTACCCCTTTCTCGTGCATCTGTGTAATCAACGTAGGACAATCTATCATTTCATGATCAAACTGCACACAGTATGAATAGGATATTCTCGTCAAGTTGGTACAATCGTGGGCATAGTGCCCTGGTCCCCCACAATTGTAACAAATTAACTGTTTTCGGCACTTTCTGGTCCCACTCCTCCTTGTCCTCGACCTCGCCCCTGAAATCCAATGTGCACCATCCCCACAACTAGTTCGAGGCCTCGCATTTCTGTCTACATTCTATAGGATGGGGTCTGATCCAACATTAACTCGTAGTTGCGACAAGTACACTCGTCGTGGCCTACTGACCTACAGAAATTACAAAACAACTGTTGGGGAGTTTGTGTATACTTTTGAAACAAATGAAAATTATTCGTCGTGTGTTTTCCTCCTATCTGATAGATCATACACCATAACATGGGTGTCGCACTTGGCCCTGCTTGTGCCTCAGGGTCTCAACAACTTTGGCCTCCTCCTGCCAAGTAGTTTGTGGATATTAGATAATGGTATTTGTCATGGCCCTGGCCTTTGCATTTTATACACCATAGTTCCTCGTGCACCTCTGGCCGCGGTGCCCTATCCCGCTTCAAGCTCTGCATTTCCAGGTAGAGATTATGTAGTTGCGCATGGATTTGTTGAACTCCTAGCCCCAGATCTTGTATCGGTGTCTCTTGCAACCTGATTTCCATTTCCAATGCTTCGGCCTAGGTAGAAATTTTCTGTTGTGATAGAGTCATCCTCAGGTGCATTGTCAGAGATGCTACAAACCATGTGCGATGTTGTTCATCTATGAGCGTCATATAGGCCTCACGGATCGTACTCTTCAGTCATTGATCCAGATCCTAGGGGGTCTCGCCTGGAGGCATCGTGATCTCTTTAAACCCAATGATTGACTGTGTCTCTGATTTCAGCCAGCTAAATTCTCTATTCAACGCATTTTGGATCTCTGTTATCCCTGCATTTGGGTGGTCATTAGAGTGCTTGATATACCATGTCAATGCGCGATCTTGCAGCGCGCTCACCAATGTAGCCTTCTTAATGTTTTCATCCGTGACCCCTTACGCTTCCTACACTGCTCTTACCACGAACCGGAATTGGTATGGATCTTCATTCCCTACTCCTCTGAATACGGTTAGCTTGATTGCGCTTGCCATACAGAACTGCGGGGTTGGTGGAGGTGGAGTGGGCGGAGATGGAGGTGAAGGAGGTGAAGCGGGTGGTGGCATGGGTGGAGGTGCTAATTGCGGAATGCGTTGTCTTATCAAACGGACCACACTTCTCAGAGAGACCCAAGCGAGCTCCTTCCTGCTCTCTCGTGAAGGTGAAATTAGGGGATTGTTTCCTAATTCCCTACTACCTTTGTAGATCTTTTCGCTCCGCGTCGTTCCAAACATTAATGTATTCACATAACCTCCTTTTCACATAATAGCATCTTAATCCATGTATTCATAGATTTAATGTACTTACCTCACGGTCCCTTGAGAAAATGTCGTTCTATTTCACTGTAGCTTACGGTCGTGTCTACCGCAAACTCATTGATAAATCCCCCTATTATCCTGTCGAGCCAATGGTCCACAGCTCATGTGATCTTATCATCTGATGCCTCTAGTCTACGCACTAATTCTGGAGTCCACAGTATCGGTTGGTTGAGTTTACACCTTCTATGGCTGTCGGCTAACCTCGCAGTTCACTCACATAGTTCAGAAGGAAAGGATGCGAAGAAGATCTCGTGGATTTATGTGTACATGTAGCGATCCAACCATATTTTCTTAGATACCTGTGGAGTTTTATTTTCCTGTGTCATGAACTCGTGAATCTTCTTTTCCAGCCACTCTTCAATTTCCTTCTTTGTTGGGTTCTAGTGGCACGACATCAGATATCCCTTAGGCAGATCCTGATAACAAAAACAGAACCATTTGTTGGCTAGGTGGCGCATGACCTAGGTTCAACAATGAGTTTAGCCAAGAAAATCCCGATACTACTAGCCCTTTCAGCAATAGTCCGCGGAGCACTGACTGAGGTCTCACCCAAAGTAGTATGGGAGGGTGTTGGAACCAGGTATCCACACCCTAGGGATGTCTTGATGAGGGTTCTGGAAGTTCGCGATCATAATCTATGCACTGCACTTCTTCGCGCAACTTTATATTCTTCACAACTCGTGCACCCTTTGTGAATACCGTGTTATTCTAATCCGATCCTTACTATGCTAGTATATTAGTGCTTAGTTTGTGCGGGGCCAATATTCTTATTACTTGTTCAACTTTCAGATTAGCGCACGTACTCTAAAAGCAATATAAATGCATAAAGATAACCAAAACATGGAAATACAGATCTACAAAAAGATGCACAATATTTTGAATCAATATTATCTTTATTAATACTCAAGTTCCATTACAGACCTGACTTTGCCCTACGCACTCAGCTAGAGGGGTCCGTGCACTTAGCTGCAATCTCTACTATGCCTTTGTACACTCAGCTGCAGAGCCTCTACCTATTACTACGACCCAGTACCTTCAGATCCACTTCTACCTTCTAACCATGCCTTCGCATCTGTTTATTACTTGTCAAAAGCTAAGACTCCCTTTACACTTATAGCCTCACTCTATTTATACAATCCCATGGTCTGAGGACCATGGGTAGGCCGACACACTTTACATTAAATTACATTATCTTAGGGTGGACAACCCTAGACTCTTGCGCTCCGCGCCCACATTTTGCGGGGTCTTTACATTATACTTGACCAAAATTCAGGCTTCAAGCCCCAAAAACATGCTATGGGGGATCCGCTACCCAAAACTTAGGGATTCCAACTACCCAAGATAGAAGGAGAGAAAGCAGAGCATAATTTTTAGTTGAAGTGGTCTAGGTGTGTTTCACTACCAACTAGAAATTGACATCGTGTAGTAAAGAGGGAGTCTGAGCAAGTGATCTATGAAGTGGGCAAGTCTAGTGGAAAAGGACTGATAGCTTGCTACTAAAACTACACAATGCACTATGACTAAGGTGTAATCTCAATGAAGTACACATTTCTCTTCAACAGTGGTCTAGGAGAGGCTGCACTATCCACTAGAATTGCACCATGTGCTAGGGAGCCAAGGAGTACTGAGTCTTTGGTGCGCTTTTCAAGGATAAGTAAGAAGGATACTAAGAGACTACAATTCAATATTGCACAATGGTTTATGAAGGAGGAGGCCCTCAAGATGGTGTAATGCACATTTCTAGAGGGTAAGGGATGCACCACTATTAACTAGAAATGTGACATGTGCTCATCCATTAACTAGGAAAGGTATGAGGAGATGGAAAATCCCAAAAATAGCTAAGTGTGGGATCTATGGAACAAGAGAGAAGATAAAATACAAACAAGTTCCAAAATAGGATAAACCACATGAATTCCATCAAACACAAGCCAAAAAGGTGAACAATACTTGAAATCATCATGCGTACCTTGAAACAACAACGAAGTGACACTTATTTCTAAGTGCAACAGTTAAAACATATCATTAGGACACTTAGAGTACAAGTTGTGACAGAAGTGTCAACTGCGATCAGAAAGTGCGCTAAGTTGTGGGAAAGTTTCTAGAACATATTACTATGATATATAGGACCATCTAATGTGGAAGAGTGTGTTACAGCTACCTCTGGTAGTATGCCAATGTGTGACACATGCAGTAGTGAACATAGTCAAAGCGATAATTATGATAGTAAGAAAACATGAAAATGACACTTGCAAAAGCTAGATAAAATGAAAGAAACACATGCCAGATCAAAAGTAAAGTGAATAAAACACTTCTTAAAGTGGAAGTAAGAAAAAAAAAACAGTTGTGAAATTGAAAACGATACTTGTGAAAGAAAAGGTGCGCAAATGCGATAATTGAGAAAACTCACTAGAATAGTAGAATAATTGCAACCAAAGTGATAGGGAGACTATCAATGGAAAGTGTGCACTGGCTATTGACATAGGTTGCACAGTGCACTATGATGAACATTGCACACGCATTATTCCTAGATATTTTTCAATCATTAATTTTAGCAACTGTGTAATGCCTATCGAAGCTTGTACAAAAAGAAGTGCATTTGCCAATTTATCAAGGACTGAGCATGTGTGAGCAAGTGACTTTGGCACTTAGAATCTGGGAAGAAGAAAAAAACATCAATCAACCATGAAGGGACCATGTAAAAACATATCAAAAGATCCAACATAGGCTTCAAAATTCAATTATAGGGAAAAATTTTGAAGGTCTTGATTGCAATGTCAATAGGGGGTTTAGAACTATTCCAATTACACACCTCCTTGGCATTTTATTAGAATGAAATTCTCTCACATAAGCTCATACATATAGAATCTAGCAAAGAAAAGGCACCTCATCCAACAACATTGTTTCTGGGAAGTCAGAGATGGGAGCACAACTTTGTTTGGAGAAAATTTATGGTAACAACCACCCAAGCTCTAAGATTAAGAAACCCTAGATAAATTAAACCTACAAATGACCTCTCAAGTACTAACAAAAGTTATTGACTATTGAAATGACCCTGATATAAACCAACCATAGTAGTAGTGGTCACTTTTGAATAATGGCACCCAAGCCAAAGGAGGGATCATGGAGTAGTTTTTGGCGCAACCTCCAACATAGATAAATTCCAATCTCTTCTCATTTAGACATACTTTTTTAGATCTCAAACTTTTGTGATCCATATTATAGATAAATGTCTTTCGAATTAATCACATCATTAGGATTTGGTCAAAAGAATGTTTCGAACCAACTAATTTGGTTCATCCTCAGCACAAGGTGAAAAAAATCATACAATCTTCATGAATAAATAGCAAGAATGGATCATTGCCCAAGGTCAGCCACTGAAAACTATTCGTTGAAAACTAGCCATTGGAGATTAGTTAAATAGATAAATAGAAATTCTCAAAATTTATAAAGGAATTATTTAAAATTCTAAATCTAGTTATAAATCCTAATGATGTGATTAATCTAAAAGACATTTATCTAGACTTAATTTGTTGGGGCATCAAGAAATACCAAAGGCTCCCATATGCAATAACTTATGAAAGCAAAACTTATGACCAAAAATATCCTTTTTCTTGTGGCTTCTTGCTCAAAATAAGACCTTGACACGGGACAATATTTAGAAAAACAACCATCTCAGACCCTCTCACTACCCTCTCCATATTCTCAACTTGGAAATTCTTGAGCACTTATTTAAATCCTACACATACTCCAATGGTTTCTGTCTCTGTTTGGAAGAATTTATTAACCACTCCGATTGATATCCACTTGGTATACCAAATACCATTGAAAATTGGTGTGCCCAAGCCTTCACAAATCCCATATTTAATTGTATATGGATCATTTTCCATCATTTCTTATTATGGGCTATATAGAAAGAGTGAGATCTCCATATATTTAAAAAAAAGTCACTTCCTCACAACTCTCTTTGGAGCATCATCCAGTTACATTAAAGAAGCCAGCGCTGCCCACCCTTGGACCCTCTAAGATTGGCAAGCGAATGGAAATGAAGCTTAGCTCTTTGGTTTTTGTAACCTTACACTTGGACGCCTCCTTCCCCCATCATTTTCCCTGAACCACTTGCTATCCCTACCTCTTGGTCACCACCTCCCCACTCCTTTCTTAAATTAAAATTTGATGGAGCCTCTAAAGGTAATCCCTTCTCAGTTAGATTTGGAGGAATTTTTAGGTATCATTTTGGTTCTCTACTCTTCATCTACTTTGGCATGTTTGGTATCACTAGCAATAATGAAACAGGACTATCAATAATCACTAAACGTCTAGCCATAGCCCAAAATGGAAAGCTTACTTCACCACATCTCCTCCCTACTTTCCAACATTTATCTCATTATCCCCAATCATATCCAAAGATCTGAGAATAATATTGCAGAAAAAGTTGCAAACCATGGCTGCTTGGAAGCATCACTCAAAATATCCTCCTTCTGACACCTTCTTGCTAACTTTCCTTTGAAGAAAGAATGTTTGCAAGTTGTTCAGATGGATATACAATCCCCATATAGGGTGTTTTTCATGCAAGAGGGTGGGGATGGGCTTCTATCATTCCACCTGTTCACATGACTGGGGAACAACCCTAGTTTGTTGTCCAATGTTCATTAAGTGGATCAACATCCTTGCATTTCAGACCAATGCCAAATCCATTCACTATGGAAGATAATCTTTGCACCTACTCACCCAACTTGTTTTCCTTGTGTAAATTGTGGAATGTCACTACCATTAATCAATGATCAAGCTTTGGTTACCACCCACATCACATCTAACATATAGAAGGCTATCCAAAAATGTTGGGCACTTCAACAGTTAAATTGGGGGCCCTGGAAAATAAAAAGAAATTCTCATGAAGGAGTCAGTTTCTAGTTCACAAGCTCAAGCTTGCCTAGTCCTACACACCATGCACAAGGTATAATTTTCCTTTGTTTATATAGATCTCAAGCTTTCTCGAATATCCTAGAGAATTTCCTAAAATGGAATGCTAGCTCATTAGCAAGCTTTGTTCCATAGTGTCTGCATTTTCCTTTCCTAATTCCAAATTACAGTTCACATTGACCACGAGAAGTCACTCTTGGATAGTGACATATATTACTATTTAGACCTAACTTGGGAGCTTTAGGGTAGTGATATGCCATCTCGATAACAACCTAGCCTTACCTTGTTGCAGGTCGATTCTCCTCATCCCCTAGTTATTTCTTACTCTTATGCCTTTAAGTGGCTTCATTTCGAAATCCACCTTCGTTAAGGTTTGGGCTACTATTTATTTCTTTTAAGTTTTGTTTCCTTGCATTCTTAATGGCACTTGATTTTTTTTCAGCACTCTAACCTTTGCGACATACCCTCTCTCTTGATCCATCCTTGCTTTAAAAGTTTGTTTATGGTTAGGCCCTCTCTTGATTTCAACCCCCTACCTTAGATTCTATTCTAGGTGCACTCTCCTACAAACACCTCACCCCTCTTCCACCCATGTCTCTTCTTTGACAACCCCCTTCTCGCTCTTAGGCCCAATCTTCCTCCTCGTGTATCCAACATGAGCTATTAGAGAGCTTGTGCCCTTCAAGGGGAAGTGTACTATTAAGAGAATGATAATTGGAGCAATGAATTTGCTCAACTCAGAGCTAAAGGCTCAACAACACATTTTTGGGATCTCACCCTACCTCTTATTAAAGAAGTACTCTCACAAATTGAAAGGGAAATATCCAACAAGCAATGTCTTCTCTCAACTGCGAAGGTTTTGGTAGGTATGGCTAATTGGGTGCTTTATACAAGTCACACATGTAGACGATATAATCAACACATATACACAGTCGACCTATATTGGCACATGAAGTATTTACTAGGAAAAGTATGACTAAACAGATGGAAAAATAGAGAGGACCTCCTCCTCTCCGTGGAAAACCTATAAGGTATATGACAAACCTATACCATTGACTAGAGTGCATTAAGAAGCACCTTGTTATCTTCCCTATTGTTGGTTGATCGCTGGAAATCAACAAGGAGTCAATACAGGTTATAACAACATACTTTGATCCCTCCTCTTAACCTATTGACTCTTATTAATTTTTTCTTTTATCAGCTATTGGTTTCTTTGTCTTGCTCTCATGGCCTTGAAGGCATGACTTTCAGTATATGTATTTTTCATTTTAAATCTCTAAGCAACTTCTTGTCTTTTGCCTCTCTTAAACGAGTACATTTTTAAAACCTTCAAAATTCTCATGTAACAAATTGTTTAGAATGCAATACAATTATTTATTCCACAAAAAAACATATCCATGTTGAGATTTCAATCCAAATTAATACTTTTCTAATTTTGGGTTGGGTATGTTTGTGTGTGCTGAGAGTAATTTTGCATGCATAACAAATTTGATACATATATAGTTTGTCAATCTAGTTACTTGGTTTTTAGTTGTGTTAATGTGATAACAAACTCTGTTATTGTAGTATTAATATCATCAAAAATTTTGATGCCATGAATCATGTGTTGTCTTAGACTTGTATTTATTTTTATGTAATGTTGCATGTGTATCTTATTAATGTGACATATCAAAATATTGGAATTTTGTTCCCTATTAATATTCCTCTTTTTATTATATTTGTCACTACCATGTATTCTATTAGGAATAATTCTATATGGTTAACACTTATTAGCAAAATAAACTTTATAAGGGATTATCTATACGAAACATTTGTCACTCTAGAAATGAGCTTGAAAATACACATTTCCAAACAATCTGATAGCATCCTCCCTCACTTAATGTGGAAATATGGTTAAATAATTACAATTGCTCAAGAACTTTAATCTAAACCAAGAGACACAATTCTACTCTACTGCTTTGAGAAAATTAATTCACAATTTAGAACAACAATCATAAACATGCATCAATCACATACACAAGTACACATATTTGTCTAGGGGAAACCAACTAGTAAAAGCACCTTACGCCTTCTTGAATTAATTAGATGAATAGAGAATGTATTACAATTCTGATCACAACCTACAAGTGAATAACCTATCTCTCTACTCAATGAGAAGCTTTGAACCAGACTTAGCTGATTTCCGCCTCTACTTGAGCCCTTATTTCCTTGCACAAATATTGAGGAATTAGGCCCCTATTTTTTAGGAATATTCCTCCAATTGATTGTGAAATTCCAAGTTTGATCCTCTGATTGCATGCAACACATGTACACTGAAGACTAGTGTACAACTGATGTTACACTACCATGGAATCGCCACCATAGTTGGGGAACTCGAATTCTCTGCATGAACTAGATATTTTGGGTTGATTGATCAATTAACTGGATGATCACCGAGTTAGACTATTGCCCCACTACACAACTGACCTCCAACTAGTTCTATCAACAATTAGAACTAGTTTAACTGAATACAACTAGAAATAATTGACTTGGATTGCTGCAAATTAGCAATCACACATGCATAACTGAAATCCAAGCCCTCTAACTCAAATTTACTGAGCTAACTAAGTGACAAGAGCCATATCACCTTAGTTAACTATCTCCAAGTTGTTTATTGATGTGGAAATTCAAATTTTCGCAATTTGACCAAGGCAAAGTCAAATTGAGACTTTCTTGCTACACTTCTCAACACTCCCTCTTAGAAAAAGGGATTTTCAACGACCCCTATCCTACACCTGTGGAATTCAAAATTCCCTATTGAAAAAGCCTTTATCAAGATGTCAGCATCTTGTTCCTCTATCAAAATGTATTGTAGAAACATTATCCTCCTCTACACATAGTCCCGTAAATGAAGATACTAGATATCTATATGCTTGGATTGATCATGAAATACCAAATTCTCAAAGATCTTATTGCAACTCTGATTATTGCAATAGATCACATTTGGATCCATCTCCTGACCAAATAGTCCCATAAGTATCTTTCTAATTGAGATTGCCTCACATGATGCTTGACTTGCAACCATGTATTTAAGTTATGTTGAGTTGAGTGCCACAAACCTCTGCTTTCTGTTGTACCAGGAAATTGTTGCATACCAACACGAAGAATTCCACCTGATGTACTCTTTCGATCAGATGGACTCCCTACCCAATCTACATTTGTGAAGCCACACAACTTCACTCCCTTTATTCGTCTGTACCATAATAAATAATGGGTAGTGCCTCTAAGGTATCGTAAAACATGAGTCACTACCTTCCAATTCAATTTGGTCAGCCTAACCATAGCTTGGCTCAGCTGTTTGATTGCATAGCACATATCTGGTAGTGTGTTCACAAGATACATCAATGAACCCACTAACTTCCAGTAAATGGTAGGATCAACCTCTTCACCTGAAGTGGAATCCTCCTTCCTATAGTTGGTTGCTAGAGGTGTCTCCATGGGTTTATAACTCTCCATGTGAAATATCTGCAATATCTCATTGGCATACGTGGCTTGAGACACAAACAAATCCCCATCGCCTTGTCATACTTCCACCCCGAGGAAGTAGTGCATGACACTGATGTCTTTCATCTCAAAATCCCTTGCAAGAGATGATCAATTTCTCATCACCTATCAATATTAAATCATTAACATATAAAACGATGATAAGCAATTTACCTTCTACCAAAATATGATAGACGTTTGTATCCACTTCAATTTTGGTGAAGTCCAATCTAGTGCGATAATTGTCGATCTAAGTGTACTAAGCTCGAGGTTCCTGTTTGAGACTATGCAATGCTCACCTGATTTTGCACACATGAGACTCCCAATCAAATTTATCAAAACCTTATGGTTGCTTGACGTACATTTCCTCCTCAATAACACCATTGAGAAATGTTATTTTTACATCCATCCGCTGGATCTTCCACCCCATCTGTGTAGCCAGTGCAAGAATTGATCTAATGGATGAATACCTTGCTATGGGAGCAAAGATTTCCTCATAGTAAATTCCCTCAACTTGAGAGAATCCTTTGGCCAAAAATTTGGCCTTATACTTCTCTATACTTCCGTCGGTTGCATGCTTAACCTTGAAGATCCATCTTGAACCCATACTTTATTTATCTGTTGGTCTTGGGAGCACTTTCCAAACACTGTTCTTCATGGAGGATTTGTATTCTTCCACCATAGCATCAACCCAAAACGGTTACTCGATGTACATTTCCTCAATAACACCATTGAGAAATGCTATTTTTACATCCATCTACTCGATCTTCCACCCCATTTATGTAGCCAGTGCAATAATTGATCTAATGGATAAATACCTTGCTATGGGAGCAAAGGTTTCCCCATATTCAATTCTCTCAACTTGAGAGCATCCTTTGGCCACAAATTTGGCCTTATACTTCTCTATGCTTTCGTTTGTTGCATGCTTAACCTTGAATATCCATCTTGAACCCATAAATGATTTATCTGTTGGTATTGGGAGCACTTTCCAAACTTGTTTCTTCATGGTGTATTCGTATTCTTCCACCATAGCATCAACCCAAAATGGTTGCTCAGCTGCTTCCTTAAAAGAGGATGGCTTAGTCTCTACAAGCTCAGTCATTAGAGCCATGTAGCCAATGTACCTCTCAGGTGACCTCCTTTGTCTGCACAAATTTGAAGGAGCTACCACATTCTCCCTCACATCCTACACCAATATGTTAGCTTCCCTCGTTCTTTTTATACCTTCTCTGGATGGTTCTGGTTGAATGGATGTCTCCATTTTGCCTCCTCTTTGATCCTCAATTTGTGGCTACTCCACAACTTCCTAAAGCTCCTCCTTTGGAGTTAAAATCTCCTCTTCTAGTGGGATTTGAAGCTCCCTCTTAAGAGAGCACCACATTGCTTTCACCTCATCAAAATTTACATGCCTTCGCACAATTGTCATTCTGAGGGAAGGAAAGCACACATGGTAATTGTGTGGAGTTTCGGTTTAACCCACAAAAACTCTGAACTTTGAAGAGATCTTGCGACACTAAAGTTGCAAATTCAAACCTCCTAAGAAACAACTTCGAAATTTTTGTTCTAATGTGAATCTTGCTTTGATACCATGTAGAAATATGGTGATAGAATTGCAGCTACAAATTTAATCTAAATCAAGAGACACAATTCTACTCTATTTCTCTATGGAAATTAATTCACAATTTAGAACAATCATAAACATGCATCAATCACATACACAAATACAAATATTTATTTAGGGGAAACCAATCGGTAAAAACCCCTTAAGCTTACTTGCATTAATCAGATGAATAGAGAATTCTTTATAATTGCTTGCTCACTCTGAGCACAACCTTCAAGTGAATAACCTATCTCTCTGCTCAATGAGAAGCTCTGACCCAGACCTAGTCAATTTCTGCCTCTGCTTGAGCCCCTATTTCCTTACACAAATCCTGAGGAATTAGGCTCCTATTTTTTTAGGAATTCTCCTCCAATTGATTGCACAATTCCCAAGGTTGATCCTTTGACTGCATCCAACACTTGTACATGGAAGGCTAGTCTAAAATTGATGTTACATTGCCTTGGAGTTTCCACCACAGCTAGGGAACTCGAATTCTCTACATGCACTAGCTATTTTGGGTTGATTGATCAATTAACTAGATGATCACTAAGTTAGATTATTGTCCCACTACATAACTGACCTCCAACTACTTCTATCAACTGTTATAACTAGTTTAATTGATCACAACTAGAAATAACTGGTCTAGATTGCTACAAATTAGCAAGCACACATGCATAACTAAACTCCAAGCCCTCTAACTCAAATTTATTGAGTTAATTGAGTGAGAAGAACCATGTCACTTCAGTTAACTACCTCCAAATTATTTGTTGATATGGAAATTCAAATTTTCTCAATTTAACCAAAACAAAATCAAATTGAAACTTTTTTACTACACTTCTCAACACTTCCAAAAATAAATTAATATTATACCTTGTAAATTATATCTATCTTATAATATATCTTATTACAATTATATATCTATAATTACATATCCATATTTTGATATTTCACTCACATAAATACATTTCTTTTAAATGCTTTATTATTATTATGTAATATTATTATTTTAGAGTTTATGAAATACTTTTATATTATTGTCAAAATTTATTCATATCTACTAAAAATAGATTTTAAAATTTAAAGTTACTCAATTATCATTTTTAAAACATATTATTTTATAAACTTTTAAACAAAATTTAATTAAAAAAAAAAAAACTTTATTTATCAAAACTATATTTACTCTCTTAAGTACATTTATATAATATAATAATGACAAACTCCAAAAATTTTAAATACAACCAATGACATCTAAGAGTATGCTTAAGAGGTATAAGAAAAATGTTCTTGCGACTGACTTGTAAGCTTAAGCTTTATATAATAGGACAAGAACTACGTAGAACTTAAGCTTTATATAATAGGTTAAGAAATACATAAAGATTTTGTAAGGCACATGAAAGGATTATAGATGCTTAAAAGGATATGTTTAATATAATTAAGATGTATTGGAAATTTAAATATTGTTTAAAGTTATATAATTAATATAACTGAATATATTATAAACTTAAATATGAAATTATTTTAAAATATAAATATAATTATTTATGAATTGAATTTCGGAAGAAATTATATTGGTAGATTTAGATCGACGTGTTTCCAATTAACCAGTGTGACTCATTATCAAGATAAGATGAAAAATATCATAGTGGTAAGTTAAATAGGAAGTCAAAACCTTCTAACAAATATAGGGAAAAACGACTAAAAAATGTCCTCTTTTCGGTTTTTCTTTTATTCCTATTTTCACCTTTAAAATTTGTTTATTAATCCTTTTTTTAAATAGCTATAAACTAAAAAAAATCTAATTAAACATACATATACTATATATATATATATATATATATATATATATATATATATTTCTTTCTCTTCTTTTCCATTAATTATAAGCTATAAAATAATAAAATAATAATAATTAAGCTTAAAATTCTATCCATATAAAATTCTTCCAAAATTATTTTCAATTCAAAATATAAATCATAGAACTTGAATTTTAATAAATTATTTATTTTAATAATAATTTAATAATACATGTAAATAAATAAAAAATATTAAATAAAAATTACCATCTATAATAATATAAAATTTACAAACAACCATCAATATCACAAAAGAGCATAAAGATATTTTACAATATCTTTAATGTACCTTGTCATACCAAGTGTACCCCACAAGTCAGTGAAATATATTTCATGTACCTTGTCATGCCAAGTGTACCCCACAAGTTAGTGAAATATCTTTCATGTAACCTGCCATACCAAGTGTACCCCACAAGATAGTGAAATATGCTATCCTTTCCCTGTTTTGTGTTGATTACCATCATTTGTGAGACAAATGTAGACAATTATTCATTTCACTTGATTACGATAATGACAACATTATTGATGGATATTATCATTTATCGCACTTTGAAAATGTAAAATAATGTTGGAATATGATTTAAATTAATTTTGGTGGGATAAAATTTATTTTTCTTTTTTCTTTAAAGGTAAGGAAATATACTAATAACCAAAACCCATAAACATATGATAAGAGTGGAAATCTACCTTTTATAAATTCATTAGTTTATTAATGTATAATTTTATATATTAAATAAATAAATAAATGTAAATTATTAATTTGATTTTTTTGTAAATTAAAATACTTCGATTACTTTAGGAAATCTAAGTACATCATAAGCATCCTAGTGACTAGAGGGAGAAAGAGTGTCTTGACTTCTGTCGCCAAATAATGACTACCACTAAAAACTGAGGCTAGACATATAATCCTCTATCCCACTATAAGCATGGATAACATTTTACATTGAAAAATTAAACAAAATACCCTATGAAAAGTTGAGAGCCAAGGCTCCATGCCTAGCACTACCAGCACAAAAATAACATATATATTCGGCTCAGATACCTGCTATGAGGGCCAACATTCCATGCAAGATAAGAATTGAGAACCAACAAAAAGAATGACTTTCCTTCATCCGAAGCCTTGCACCAACCAATATACTTCGTCAAATCACGGCTTTGAAGATAAATATCAACCTTCACGACTGCAACTTGAGACCACATACAAAAATTTGAGACCCACAACCACAAACCCTTTAAATCACCATAATTCGTGAATAAGAGGACTGCCCCAAAACTCATTGCACACAACAGGGAAGACCCAAAGATAACCCACCACCTTTTACCTGTGCTAGTCATTCTCTGAAGAAGAGATGTTGGTTGGAGCCCATGCATTAGAACATGGGGGATCCAATTGTTCCCCTCCTTAAGAAACACAAGTTATGTGGCATTCGACAGGCATCAAGTGAGTTGCTATATTGGCCACACAGAACCTCAATTTTCTCAACTTTCTTTTCACATCTTCAATAGAGGCGAAAATATTATATTTCTCCACTTGCTCATCTCCTAACACCAATCCCAACAACATTTTCATCTGCCAATGGAGCGCCATTGAATTTAGGTACTACTTGTGCCTTCCCTTGGTATTGCCAGGGTTTGGAATTGGCATCTCTTCTAACAATTCAAAGTCTGAGAGATATTGTCTCTCTTCACCCGCTTTAATCTCCAACTCATGAATCTCTTGATGCATCTCAAGAGGAATGGCATTAAAATATGATATCATAGAGTTGTGAGCAAACAACTTGGCACCACTTTGGCTTGGTTGGGCTCTAGTTGCCCCTCCCCTCCTACTTCTCCCTCTCTGCTTAGGTGACATTGTGGAAACATAGGAGGGTACTTCCACTTCCTTGAAATGGTTGCTTCTGCCTATAAAGGGATAAAGCCTCTGACTTGCCTCAACCTTCTTAAGACTCGGGTATCGCTAGATAACGTTGTCACAAAAACACCAGCCACAAGATTGACTTCCAACGTAGAATCACCAAGCGAGGATATGGGCAACTCCTTATCAACCAAAGGCTCAACCCCCTTTACCATTGAGCACACCAGACAAAACACTAGGACCCTGACACTAAAGTACTCAAAACCCTGACGAATAATAACCATACCCCACCCATAACAAAAGGCACTCTTTGCAACCAGAGGCACCTACACCAGCTGAAGACTTGAAACCCCACCATCAACATTTCCAATTTTACATAGACTCAACCTCCAAGAGTTGACCACAACTACAAATCTTCTACAAACCCCAAATATGAGAATACAAAACAAATTCAACAACTGTGACACTAAACCCCAAAATCTTAATTCTTCACAAGGAAAACAAATGCCAAACTAATTTAAACAAGACAAGACCAAAGGGATTGCACAGGGCTTACCACTTCTAATTACAAATAAGAAAATTCCACAGAGTCGTTGACTCCTCTCCAGGACATGACCAAACCAGGAAAATTTCACCAAGCGACCAAAATATGCATTCTCGAGACTCCAAGCCTCCCTTCTGAGGCAGGAACTCACCCCTGACAAGGTCTATCGAATGAAGATGCCACAAGAGCCAATGACTCACCCTCTTAACCAAAAAATTGTCACCATTGCTCACTACATAGCTACTGCAAGAAAACAACATTGGACTTGTAGCTTCCTCACCTCATCTCAAGGAAATGCCTTCCACCTCCTTCCCCATCATACATAACCTCGATGCCAACTAAAAAGATGCATGCTCCTACATACAAAATATATATTAATTGAGTTAATTTATTAATTTAAGTATTTTGTCAAAATATATATTAATTGAGTTAATTTATTAATTTAAGTATTTTGTTTTATGAATTTGTATTTGTATTTAATTGGTGTGATTTATTAAATTTAAGTAAGATATATATATAAAATAAAAATAAATCAATCATATTACTAAAATAAAAATTAAAATTATACCAATATGAGTAAAACTAAAATATACCCATAGAGGATGAGATGCGAAGAGAATTTTGCATGGGGTTGTGTACATCTTTTGGGCTTACAAATAAATTAATATAGAAAGATTAATGTATGTAAGCTATGACATAAAAAGACAAAGTGGGGTATCACGTTTGCAAGGGGCTGTGTACATCTTTTGGGCTTACAAATAAATTAATAAAAAAAGATTAATGAATGTAAGGTATGGCATAAAAAGACAAAGTGGGGTATCACATTCTCGTACAAAGAAAGATACTTCTCGTACAAAGAACGTGATCCTAAGCTTTTGACTTTTATACCGTGAATGTGAATTCTTTATTGAAAGATACATTTTACACTTCATAAAAGTTATATTTAAAAAAAAAAATCAGATAATTTTATAATTTACTAAGATATTCTTAGTACAACCACGTGATCTTCATCTTGTGGAATATATTACATGATATAAAATAAAATAGAAGGAATAATGAACCTATGCTCCGGTGGACTTGGGTTGTACCAAAGGTGTTTAGGATTCTTCCCTTCAATGATTTTATTAATGAAATCTTTGAAAGCCATGAAATTTTCTACATATTTGAACTCTTACTCCAACATAGTAGGGTTTGAAGATTTATTGTTTGTTTTTATAATAATTAATCTAGGGTGTATTTGAGACTTCATTTGAACTTCAACTAAGTTAATGATTGTCTATAATAATTAAACTAAGTTAATAATGGTCTATAGTAATTAATCTAGAATGTATTTGAGACTTGATTTAAACTTCAACTAAGTTAATGATGGCCTTTTGTGTTTATAGCTTATTTAATTATCTTTATAAAATGAGAATGAGGTGATATGATATTTGTTTTGTTTTTCATATTAAAGTATCACTATAGTTTCTAATGATTGGTTAACATATGGAATCTATTTTAATGATTGATAATCAAAATTTTACAATAATGTTAATGCATTTCATTAAATCAATAATGTAAGATCAAATATAAAAAGACACATTGTTTGTTTATCATATTCATTTGAAATTAGCTTTTTTATAGTAAATCTTTAGCCTTTCCTAGAAAAGGTGTAATAGGCTCATGCTTTTCCATTATGCCTCTACATTTATTGGTAAACTTACTCTCATCAACCAACTTTGCTCACTTCATACTTATCTGTCGGTACTCACTCTGTTTTGCACCCAATTGTTATTTTGATCAATTAGTTCCAACTTTTATTTCTTGTTTTCTCTCGCATTCATTCATGTAACTACCCCTTCAATTACAAAGCCATGAAATCTCTCTTCCAATCGTGATTTGTGATAGAGTACGTAATTTTGAACTATATTGGCCTAGATAATCCCAACAATTATACAATCGTGATTTGTGATAGAGTACATGTCAATAATACAAGTTAGAACTAATGAAACACCGACCTCAATTACAAACTCAATCTTGTCCTTTCTATATTCGCAAACATGTTTATGTCTTTTAAGCTCACAAGCTCATTTCACATCAGCCCAACTATGACCAACTTGTTCATCTTACATTACCATATTCCTAGCATATTAAGAATAGTTTAAACTCACAACGTAATGTAATTTTAATGCTTGTGACATGCACCCTTACTTTATGATAGGCCTCATAGGTTTGAAAATCACTATCTCATTTTCCAATACCCATAAGTCTAGCAATATGCTAATAAAGAAAACAAAAATGTCAACATAATAAATATCCTTTAATATAATTATAATTGATAAACTCTCTATGTGTTTAAAATTCAGAAAGATCAAGCTATAGAGCACAGAAAACACTTTAGTGAAATAACATGGTGATGCAAAAGCATCACAAAAACTTATAAGTAGAAGCATGGATAATTTATCCGAGGGTTGGATGAAGATAATCAGGGAAGGAAACACAGTGACAGTGGAAAGATGTATATGCACATAGAGATAATATGAAGAAATTGGTGGCCATGGCGTAAGAGAAGAAAGTGCATGACAGTTGAGGATGGAGCATATAAAAAATGATGTTTGCAAGAAGTATGAAATTGGTAAAATATATAAGAGTGTGAAATTTTGTTGAAAAATGTTACATATGGAATATTGCAAGAAGAGTAACACGATGTACATGGAATAGTGCAAAAGAAGCATATAAGATGAATATGATACAAAGATAATTTAATAAGAGAACACCAAGATAGAGATAGAAAAATGTGTTGAAGGAAGGTGAAGGTCATGACACAAAGGATATGATATTGAACAATCACAAACATAATGAACAATTGTATAGGAAGTTGAGAACCCTATCAATGGAATAATTAACATGATAGAGATTTTGCGCAAGATGGCCAATTTAGTTAATGATAGAATTGTAGTCAAAATATAAAAGAAATGTTAGTGAATCTATAATGTGTTGAGTAGTAACAATATGGCAAAGAGCTCCCTAACATGTATTCTAATTATGTACTATAACTATTATTGAGTAGAAATTCACCCCATAATTATAATATGGTTTTTTAAATGTCATTGTGATAAAAAAAAACCATGAATATTGTGTTAGCATGATCTTAATTTTAGGATGATAGAGTTATATGACATTATGTGAAAGAGATGAGATTTGGAACATTGCACCCTTAACTGTGTCATTCAATATCTAGAAGAAAGAAACTAACTAGTGCTTAAGGAAAGTGACATAAGTCATGAGTGAGAAGAAAAGGACAAAAGAGTTGGAAAAACCATGGAAAATATAGAATTTTATACATTAAGGAGAAGAATAAAAAAGTTACAAAATAGACAACAAAGCAAAGGCATTGAAAGGAGTGACTTAAAACTAGAAGAAAAGGTAGTGGAAGAAGGAGAAGTTGTGACTAGCTTGTAAGATTATTAAGAGAATACATTTATAAAGATAGAAGTTCTTACTATGGGGGAGCCTTGAAATTAAAGTATTTGATGAAGTGGCTCAATGGATGAAAATATATTTTTGAGCTCAATAGGATGGAAAACCCTTATATGATGAAATTTGCAAGTACTAAGTTGAAGAAACACAATAATTTTTGGTAAAATTATGGGCAACGTGAATGAATTCATAAGGGTAAAGAGAATATAAAATGTTGGATAAGATGGCCACAAAGCTGCAATAATAATTCATGTGCATATATTACAAACAAATATTGTTCAAATAATTGCATAATTCGACATAAAAAGAGAAATATGTACATTAGTGACACTGAAAATTTCAATAAGATTTCACTTTGGTTTAGACACAAGGAGAATGAAGACCAACATGTCTCAAGGTGTTTTAATGAATTGAAATTTCTATATCATAATGACAAATTTTCATAAAATGCATTAAGTAGAGGAGGCATAAAAATTAATGTCAAAAGATAAACAAAAGTTAGTGTGCAGCACTAGTAAAAGGATTTTTGGTACAGGACAAGATGTTGGTAATGAGGAAAAGATTATAATTTCACACATAATATGGATGATGTGTGTTATGAAAGGGTAGCAAAGTCATATGATATTGTTGTGATAGGATATAGGAGGACATTGTAGACGCTCTGGGGGAGTTGGAAAAGGTTATAGTGGTTACTAATGACAAATTCATTCTTACACATGTGGGACAAATTGAAATAAGTCATTTGAATTCCCACAAAAGGAGAATGTGCACCTAAATGAACAAAAGAGGACTACATTAGTGTAGGGAAACACTTGAAAGGAAAAAGCATGTCTCAGAGTTAAGTGTTTCAAAGTTATTATTGACAGTAGTAGCTCAATGAACATCATTATTATATAGATAATAGAGAACTTGAATGTAGCATGATAGAATCGTCAACAATCATTTACTTTGCTTTGGCTCTAAAGAGGTTATTGTGTAATACTAAAAACCTAGTGTAGGGTATCATTTAATATAGCAAAATGCAAAGAGGGGATTTCATGCAATGCTACACTCATATATTTTTTCCACTTCTCATTGGGAAGGTCATTGTTGTGTGATAAGAATGTGATCCATGATGAAAGGAAGAATCTCTACGTTACTGAGTATATTGGGAAGCAATTTGATTTATTATTGATGGATGATGAAGAATTAAGAAAACGTTGATCTTAATGAAAGAGTTTTCACAAAGACATGTTATGTTTTGTTACAAAATAAAGTTTCAAATTGAAATAGGATGGAAATCTCTACATGAAATACAATTGATTCTAGAGGCAAGTTCATCAAATTGTATAGAACACAAGGTGAGTTTAAGGGAAAGTGTGTAGCTGAATTAACAAGTTGGGAAGCTACCATCATAAGTTTGTGTTTGATTCCAACGTTGTTCATTTTAAAGAGGGATGGATTATACATGATGCGTTATGTTGTATTACTTATAAAGTTGCAGTGAAATAGGATGGAAATATCTACATGACATAGATTCATTTATTCTAGATGCAAGCTCATCAAATCATGTAAAAAAAAGGGTGAGTTTAAAGGAGAGTATGTAATTGAATTAATAAGTGGGGAAGCTACCATCATAAGGTTTGATTAGGGAAAGTGTGAGCTTGTGTTCGATTCCAACATTGTTCATTCTGAAGAGGGATGGATCATACATGATCTGTACATACCCTTGCATAGTGAATATGATCATATTTGAGTTTACATTCCCATTTCTAAGGATCGATAACTTCATGGATAGTTTGAATGGCACAAAATGCTTCTAAAAAATAGACCTAAAGAGTAAATATCACCTATATTTGAATAACTGAAGGTGATGTGTGCAAGATTTAATTTAAGAAAATGTTGGATTGTAGGAGAGGTTGATTGTAGTTGACTAATCAATGCACCCAATATGTAAATGATGCTAACGTAAATTGTTGTGAGGTTGTACATTGGTAATTTTAACACAATTAAGAGAGGTAGAATTACTTTTTAGCTTAAAGCAATGTGAGTTCTTCAACGATGAATTAGTATACTTTGGCTTCATTGCATCCAACAAAGGGTTAAACATGGATAATGAGAAGGCGAAGGTGATAATGTTGGACTGGTGTACGATGTGTAATGTCACAGCGTAAGGAATTTTCATGGCATTATTATCTTGTATAGAAAGTTTGTTAAGGATTCAATGGAATATATGCATCGATCATTGAATATATGAAAGCATCCATACTTTAATGGATAATGGCAACATGATGTAGTGTTGAATGGCTAAAGAGGAAGATAATTGAAGCATCAATTTTAATATTTATTGTATTTTGGTCAAGTGTTCCAAGTAGATTATGATGAGAGAAAGGTAGTTATTCATGCCATGATAATTGAAAAGGAAGGTTGATAGACCTATCAAAAAATAAGTTGAATGAATCATATAAGAAGTATTCAACTTATGATTTAGAAATTTATGGTATTGTGCATGCAATGAAGAATTGGAGGTTCATCATTTGAGGAGTTGGCTGCTATGGGGTCCAACATTTTCAGAGCATTTCTCAGAAGGCTCCTGGGATTAATATTGTAGAGATAATTAGGGTGGCTCAGTTCTTTCCTCAATTTGTGGGGGAGGAAGATAATTGGGGTTGATGGCAGAGGTCACTGAATATGAACTAAAAACTATTCTCTCAATTTTTCAAAAAGATAAAATCCTAGGCCTCGATGGGTGGGTTGTGGATATTTTTTCTAGTTTTTTATGATCGTATGGACCCTGATCTTCTACAATTGGTTGATGAAGCTTGGTGGGATGGGAGGATTTTACCATATTTTAACTCTACATTCATTTCTCGTATTCCAAAGGTTGATCAGTCTACTTCATTTGAGAACTTTCGGCCAATATCCTTGTCTAACTGTGTATATAAAGTAATTTCGAAGGTGGTTGTAGATCTGATTAAACCCATATTATCTAGGGTGATATCTCAGGAACAATTTGGGTTCTTGGAAGGTCGTCGAATTCATGAGGCCATTGGTGTTTCCAAAGAATGTCTTCACAGTATAAAACTATTAAATATCAAAGGGGTGGTTTTTAAAATTGATCTATCAAAGGCTTATGACAAAGTAGACTAGTCCTTCATTCGTATGTTGCTTCCTCATGTGGGCTTTGATTATCACTTTATTAATTGGATTATGGAGCATATATCCTTGGTATCTTTCTCTATTTTGATCAATGGTGCAACATATCCTTTCTTTCATGCCCAACGAGGGTTGTGTCAAGGTTGTCCCTTATCCCCATTACTGTTCATTCTTGTTGCTGAGAGTCTTAGTTTATTGATCAAAGATTTTGTCAGTTATAAGTATTTTCATGGGATTGAGATTTCTCAAGTTTTTTCCATCACTCATTTATTATTTGAGGATGACATCTTAATTTTTTGTAATGGTTCAAGTGAGTACATTGATAAAATGATGGAGCTTCTATTGTTATTTGGAACTGCAATGGGTATGGTGGTGAATATTCAGAAATCTACAGTTGTTGTTGATAATTTGGGGGAAGCAAAAGTTTATAATATATGTATGGTCTTTCCATATGATATCACCCATTTAGAATTTGGAATCAAGTACTTTGGTTTTTAATTAATGTCGAACATATACTTAAAGGAGGATTGACTTTGTCTATTGGGCAAGCTAAAAAAGAGGCTATGTTTATAGCGCTTTCAGTGGATCTCTAGGGTTGATCATATGGTATTAATTAAGGCAGTGTTGGAGGCTATTCCAGTTTACTAGATTTCTATGGTGTCGATTCCATGTGGAACGTTAGACAAGGTGTGACATTTATGCTTTCGTTTCTTATGGGCTAGAGCAAAGGACCAACATGTTTTTCCATGAGTTAATTGGAATAGATTAGTGGTCCCAAAGCTTGTTTGGGGTTGGGGACTTAAGAACATCTTCCACTTTTCAAAGACCCTAGAAAAAAAATGTGCCTGGAGGTTAATATATTCTCAGAATCTATGGACTCAGGTGGTTATCTATAAATATATTGAACCTATGTCTTTAGAGAATTGGATTCATTTTCCAGATAAGCCACGACAAAATATATCTATGATTTGACAAGATATTTTTCACTCATTTACCCTGGTGGCATTTAGTTTGGTTTAACACATTGGTGATGGGATGGAATTTCACATTGGTTATGATCCATGGTCAGGGTGCACACATGAATATATTCTCTCTCCCCCTTTTATTGCGTATCTCCAAGTGATGGGTATTACCTGATTGGCTCATGTTACTACTCCAGAGAGAACCAATATTTGACATCAAGGCTATAAAGACTCCTAATACCTTTTCTTTCCACATTTCATACAAGAAGAATTGCATAGGTATATTGGGGTGTTATCCTTTTCTCATGTTTGGCTTTGTGGGTGAGTGGATGAGTTAGCTCAGACATTTGCACTAGATGATAATTACACTATGAAATTTGGGTATCTATGCCTAAGTGAAACTGATAGACTGTAAACTCTGGATTGGTGGGGGGGTATACTATGGAAATCTAGATGTTTGAAAAAAAAAAAGTTACTTGTTTGGGTTATTATGGAGAGGAAGGTTCCAACATGGGAGGTCCTATAGTGTCATTTTACTTTCGATCCCAAGAGGTTCCCTTTATGTAAGTTTGAGGGTGAACCCAGTAATCATTTATTCATTCACTGTAGTTTTACTTGAAGGGTCTGGGCATCCTGTATGACTTCTTTGGGGCCCTTAATTCAATGGGGCATGCTTACTTTTCCTAATGCTTGGAAGTTATGGATGGGGGATTGTCATGCGACATGTCTCTCGGCGTTGCCTATTATTCTCTATTGGGGTGTTTGGATTTCTCGAAAAGAAGCTATCATTAGGGGGTTTCAACTTCTTTAGATTTGGTTATTGCTCAAGCTTTAGCAATTCTTGCTCATTTTGCAAAGGATGTGGTGGCGACTCCTATTCAGAATGTGTATTTTTCTGAGTCGAACTAGTCTTGTCCATGGGGTTTTTCGATGGGGCTTCTCAAGGAGAGGACCTTGTTTATGGTGGGGGTTTTGTTTTATTCATCAATGCACATCATTACTTTCATGTTTAGATGGATCTGCATTGGAGCTCAAATAGTTGGGCCAATGCATGTTGGGTTATGATTAGTTTTGTTGTTGAACAGGAGATATCTCATTTGTAGTGTTTTGGGGATTCAATGCTTGTGGTGAATTGGTTATCTAGGAAAAATACATGCAGACATTTAGGTTTTGTTGATATTGTTGCAAACACTCTTCGTATTATTTCACACTTTATCTCCTTCACTTTCATCCATATATACAAGGATTGAAACTTGGCTATTGGTCACCTTTATAAAGAAGGCATCCTCCTAGATTAGGGTCTTTAGCTAGTGAGGGAGTTCCAGGTTTTGGATCAAGTGCAGTATCAGTTGTAGGCCTATGTTGTGGGGCCTTTTGCATAGTTTCTTTTATTATCTATTTATATATTTTATACCTATATGTTTCACTAACAACCATTTTGTCAGAAGATACAATTATCATCTTTTTGTGCTTTGTACATAGTATTGTAAAGTACCTATGGTTTGGGAATAGGATACTCTCAAAGTGTATCATGGTTTATAATTTTGATGTATTTTGTTGGAAATACTATGAACATTGACTGGTGGGATCTAAGTCAAGATGGAAAAAAAATGAAGAATTGGAGGCATTACTTGTAATTGAAGGAGTTTGTTTTTTTTAGACTCAAACAATTAGGAATTAAAGTTCATCAATGCTCGAGGCAAGTTGGATTGGTGACATATGAGATAGATAGTCTTTTGGGAGAACTACATGGTATCCATAAAGATGTAAAAATAAAGGAAAAATGAAACAAGATCATAGATGATTCATGTGGAAAATGCTAAATTAGCAGAAATAAAGATTATGAGTAAAGTGGATTTGAACAAATCAATGATTACTATACATGATAAGTTCACCCTAGCACTCTAGCAAACACCACATGAGTTCATATAGAAAGTATTTGATTTTCTTAAAATATATTTTGATATACTGGTAAATTATTGAGGTAGGGAACTTTAAAATAATATGGGAGCACCATTTTAAATTATTGATATAATATTTTGTCATAAAATGGTAAATTTAAAACAAGGAACTATTAATAATATCAAATTAATTTTCCACTAGGGCATTGGATAAATATGAGGAGCATGCTAATAATGAAATTTTGAGTGATTTTTAAGACTTCATGAGCACACATGTTTTGAATTTCTCCAAGTGCCCTCTTGCATTAATATGATAATGACTTAGTCTTACACTAGTCACACTATGGAGGCCAATAATGAAACATGGGTGAATGAAATTAAATTATTTTTGGTAGTGTGGCTATTCTTCAACATAAATTAATGTTGTATTCCCAAAGAAAATATATGAGATAACTTGACTTGAGAATTGTATAGCAAAATATTAGGAGGACATTATAGATGTAATGATACATGAGATTTATTGGGTGAGAGGTAATTTGTGTTGAGTATAGGGAAGGGGGTCCAAAATTTTTAGAGAAATGTCAAATTTGCAAGATGGACAATGGACTAAGCCAAATCACATGATTGTACACATTGTTACTTAAACCAAAAATGACTTTGGAAGATATTGCAATGGATTTTGTACCTGCATTAATGAGAAAATAATAAAGATATGAGGCAATGTTAGTTATGGTTGAAAGTTTTCAAAGATGATGTATTTTTTCCTTGTAGAAAAACTAGTGATGTGTGTTATTGTGTAGGGATCTTATTTAAGAAGATAGTGTGACTAAGTTGATTTTTGAAGATAAATACAATAGATAAACACAGTAAACTTTTGAGTTATATTCACAAGATCATTTAGAAGAAGGTGAAAATTAAGTTAAATTTTAATTCAATGTATCACCCTCGATCCAATACAAAAATGTAAGCCATACATCAACATTTTAGGAATTTTACAAGATGAATAGTTGAGATAAGCCCAAACATATAATGAAATTTTACTTAAGACAAAATTCTCATGTAATAATTTTGTGAAAAAATTTCCTAGATTTTTTCCCTTTATGATAATGAACAAGATAAATATGAAAGTATGTGTGATTTTATTTGATCCATTGTTTAACATAAAAATGAGAAAAGGAAGAAAATACAATGAAATTTTATAACATTGATAAAGTAGTTTTTTTTTTTGTATATTTCCAAAAAAGGCATTAAACGAAAATGGTACAAAATATTATTACAAAAGGAATATGAATAAGAAATATATGACTTAAAGAGATGATAAAATAGAAATGAAAAAAGAAAAAGAAAAGAGAGAACATATTTAATGAACCTGAAGAAGATCAAAACATGCAAGTTTTAAAGAAAATGTGGAAACAATGTACATAATAGTTGCATTATCTTAGGAATATTACATTTCAACCATATTCACTATCATAAATTTATACCAATAATATGTTATTGGATTACAAGTTTCATAACGTGGGGGAAGAATAATGATTTCCAACTGAGGGACTTGGGTTGGCATCTCATCATTTTAAATTTGGGTTTATGGTGATGGGGTGGCTAGAGAATGCAAGGCATGTGACTAGAGGCGAGGTGTTATCCTCGACCTCCTTTCTCTATATTCTTCTATGGATGTTCCTCATTTTTTAGTTGGTAGATGTAGAGTATGGTCTTCTTCTTCCTTTAGAGTCTAGACTGTGAGTTTTTCTCTCTTCATGATAGTTGAATTGGAGTTCCTTTGTCGATTTGCATTTAAGACTTTAGTGGTGAGATTGTAAGGAACTTAATTCACCTTCGGTTGCTCTGAATTGTGTAATAGGCTTTGCCTCTACTTTATGGATGTTTATTCTCCTAGTGTGGGTCACAATTTCAACATTCCAGGTTTCCTTGCTCCAATTCATTGTATTTTGCTATAGTTGCATCTTGCCATTATTATCTTATGGAATTATGAAACATTGGTTTTATTTGATAGTTCCTAGTTTGGCCTTGCTTGAGTTGTTGTGTCTTTCAAGTGTTCAATTCATCCTTTCCCTTACTCTCAGTAATGATCTATTATTATCTTATATTTGCATGAGCCTATCTTCCTAGTTCAGCATTAGGGTTTTCGTATTATCATGCCTTTGTGTTGTGGTGAGATTAATAATTTGTTAGGGCTTGGACCTTGGGTATGGCAAGTGGGTGATGACATACTAGTTTTTTTCTCATGGTTTTAGGGTCTGGTGCTTCCTTTTTCATCTTTTTTTGTTGGTAGAGGGTCTCCCAGTGGTTTTTCTATGTGTTCCTTTTCACTGCTCTCATGCCTCCTCAAAAAAATATGGCAAGTAGGAGTGGTGGTTTTAGTCATATTGGGCACACACGTATGTGTCATTTTTCTTATGAGTCATTAGGGACATTTTTTCAATGTGGTTCCTCTGGAAGTGAGAAAATAAATCCTCTTACTAAATAATACTAAGGATTCAGGTCAACGTTCATATCATTCAGATTCATATATTATCAATGAATATATGATTAGAGTCCCTGATCCTGGTCGATTTAGGAAATGAAGGTTTCGTTTCCTGAATTCCTTGGCTCTTCACCAACAAATGGACACTTTGTTACATCTAGTTTTTAAGGATAAGAAATTTGATAATTATAATGTGTTTTATTCCCTTGAATATATAAAACGTATGATCATGAATGTAAGGTTATGTTTGGGTAATGTGGATACTCATTTTTCTAGCATTGAAAGTTTTTTGGTTTTAGATTCTTGGTCAATAGACCTTACTAATTCTCCTAGAGATTCTATCAACCCTCTGATGGAAAACGCTTAGGATTTAACAATTATCTCCTCTGATCAAGATTATATTTCTTGGGTCTTTGGTTTTTTGCTTCAATTTTGGGAATCTCACACTAGGTATGGGTTCATTTTGGCAATTTCCTCTTGGGTCAGTTCAACAGTTCAATTTTTTGGCTATAGGTGAGTGTTTTGAAATTACACAATTATGGAGGAATTGGAATTACTAGTTTCTAACTGTAAGGTATTACTAATGTTTCTTCTTTTTGTTTTATCATGATTTCTAGACGTGTGAAGGTATCTCAGGTATTTTTATTAGATGGAGGCATTCAATATGTTCCTCATTATGGTTGATAATGCCTGCACTTTTACTCTTCCATGTCCATGCAACTTATGATATTTATTATGTGAGATGGGTCATGGTTTTGATCTCCCTGGTGATAGCTCAACTAGTGGTTTCTTTGGATATCTATACTCCTGGAGGGCCATCCAATTTTAGTGCTTCTGGCATGCAAACCTCAATTTGGTTTTCATTGTGAGAAGCACTCTCTAGGTGTTTTCCTCCTTTGGTATTGTATGCATTTATGGAATCTTATGATTTCATGTTTCATCTCTCTTTGGTGGTTGGATTGTGGGGAAATCTAATGTTACCGTTTCTTTGGAATTCAACTACTCTAATCAATTCTCTTCAGTTGGGTATTCATTGTTGTGTCTCCTCCTAGTTTGTGGAGCGGTTTTTTATTAGTATCTCTCTTTGTTGTTGTATGGAAAGCTAATTTCCCTGTGAGTCAGACTCTAATCAATATGTAATTAAGTTATTTTAATGAATATAAAGTGAAGAAGTTTAATATATATATATATATGTCTCAAATTTTAATTAATTAAATCAATACACATTATGTTTTATTTGAAAATTGAAGAAAAATTACTAAGCATCAAATAAAATTACATATAATTATAATTCAATACAAGTTTATTTATATATATATATATATATATTATATATTATATATATATATATTATATTATTATATATATATATATTATATTATTTATATATATATATATATATATTTCACTTGGCAATTAGAGCACGGAGAACCTTGCGTACTTTCCCCATGTTGTGGATGGTAAACGAGTAAATGCATCGGCCTTGATTGTGAGGTTTCTCGCCAATAAGGGAATAGGAAGAGAGTTCAAACCAGTGATGCAACAACAACTAGCAACCCAATATTAATACTTTCACATCTAAGCTCTTGACACTTGATCTAGGAGAGCCTGGGCTATATTTATATATATATATATATTTATTATATATATATATATATATATTATATATATAATATTATATATTATTATATATGATTTGTTGTTATTTATTTATTTTATTTATTTAAATGATAGAGTGTTTTTTTGTGAAATCAAGATATTTATATTATGATATAAAACATGAACATACATCAACAATTGTCTCCACTGGTCTACCACTTAGGAAACCAAAATAATAGCATAAGAAAAAAAATTATAATTCTTCATACTTTTCATAACTTAAAGGTTTGATAATATAAAAAGTACACAAAGTTCTACATAGAAAACTGAAAATAAATTGGAAATCATAAAAAAACTAGTGAAAATTAAGTTATTTGTGTGAGACGATGCTTTGTAGCCTTTCATTCTACAAGGGTATCTTTCGGGCATGGAGAATGAGGATCTCTATTAGAGTCTAATGTAGATGGATCCATACATATCAACCTCTTAGTTAGTAGTGTGATTTTCCTGTGAATTTTTTCCACTTTCTCCATAAGATCTACCATACATATGATGATTCTCTGCTAAGTATCAACCATGTCTATGAGGACTCTTCCCATTAGAGTCTTTATATGGAAATATAGGTTTATTTTATGTATGTAGGAGGAGGCCTTGGCTCTAGTGTAGTTCACAATGTCTAGGATTCAGTCTCTAGTTTCTTGGTCCATGTGTGCGTCAAGAATGAACCTATGAGATTGCCTTGTTCTTACACATTATATATTTCTCTATGAATATACATAGGGATGGTATCCATATATCTTTCCATAGCTTATATAACAACGGATTTTGCATGGGTGTAAAAAATGGAGGGAATACTAAATTCTGGTGAAGAGAAGGGACTAGATCACACCCACGTACCTCAACAAGATGCTCCAGCTAATCAATGTGTGGCCATGTAGGGAAGGGGAGGATCACATGTTGGGAAAAAGGGGGGGGGTGCAACATTGGAGTAGATGAAAGAAAGGGGGGAGAAGGAAAATTGGAGGGGACCTAGAGAGCACAAAGAAAAGGGAGGATGTGGTAGGGAAAAATGTGGATAGGGAGGAATGACCATGATAACAAGTAGGGGGTTTTGTCACTTTTTCTAGAACCTATTGTCACGCGGAATGAGTTATACTTGCGGGCAAATCTAACCTTCCTAGGAGTCTAAGACTCTCTAATGACAAACAAACCAAATAAGAGCTATCCT